>JADRCD010219719.1:0-18297 GCA_019843815.1 Montemys delectorum
ATCTGTACAGCTACAGTGTACTCATACACATAAATAAATAAATAAATAAATAAATAAATAAATAAAATCTTTAAAAAAAAAGAAGTCATCTCTTTGGCTCTTTATCTATTTTTTGTGTGTGGGTGCACATGAATGGAGTCGGAGGACAACTTTCAGGGGTCAGTTCTCCACTTGCAGCATGGGGCTCAGGGCTTAAACCCAGGGGTCAGACTTTCATAAGAAGTACTTCAGCCCACTCCATCTTAGTTTATGGGATGCTCTCTCTCCCTCGCCCACTGACCCTAGGGAACTGCCTGTATCTGCCTTCCACTACTGGGCTTCCAAGCACACACTAAGTGGCTCGGCTTTTGACATGGGTGCTGGGGATCTGAACTCAGGTCCTCATGCTTGTGCAGAGAATACTTTATTGATGGAGTCATCTTCCTGGTCCTTCTTGACCATTCCAGTATGACCTGCTCTCAGGGTCCCATAGGATGACGAGGATCTAAGGGAAGCCCCGCTGTAGCACCACAGACTATGGAACTGAGCACACTTCTCACTCAAAGAACCTCCAGTGGCTTCCTATTACCCAGCAGAGCATGTAGTCACTCTGGCGTGTCTCTGGAGGGGTCCTAGATCTCCGCTCACACTGCTACCACCACACTCTTGTCCAGAGCCCCTGACTTCCTTGGCTGCTTGCTGTTCCCACGACTTCATGCCTCTGCACATGGTGTCCCCATGGAAACTTCATGCCTTACATTCCCCTCCCTGGAACACTTGCCGCCCCAATCTACCCTGCCTATTCAGTCCCTTTCACTATGTAGCCAAGGATGAACTTGAGTTCCAGTTTTTCCTTCAGTCCACACCTCCTGAGTGCTGAGATTACAGGTGTGTACTACCATGCTGGCTTGGGGATGTCATTTGGGAATGACACACAAGCCCTCTATCAACACAACAATATATGGAATTGTACATTTTAAAAACTTTGAAAGAAGATCAGGGATGTAGCTCAGTTGGTAGAGCCTTGAACAGCATGAGGGAGGCCTTGGATAACACTCCCAGCACTGGAACCTAGAAGAACATTTGGATGTTTTCATCCTAAAGCAATGATAAAAATTTAAGAAGAGAGCTGTCTTTGACTTGAGTTTGATTCCAGCACCCATAGCAGACAGCTCACAACACCTGTAGCTCATCTTCGGGGGACTCTACTGCCTTCTTCTGGCCTCCATTGGTACCTGCACTCACATGCACCACCTCCTTACATAATTAAAAATAAGTGCTTAGTTGATGGTGATGTGATGGTTGTGAAGAAGAGGAAGAAGAGGAGGAGGAGGAGCAGGAGGAGGAGGAAGAGGAGGAGGAGGAGGAGAAAGAGGAGGAAGAAGAGAAGGAGAAAATCTTCATAGAGCCAGGTGTGGTGACACAGGCCTGTGATTCTAGCCTTTGGGAGGCTGAGACAGGAGATAGTTATGAGTTTGAGACTAGTCTTCTGAGAGATTCATTTTCAAATAGAAATTTTGTGATACCACATTAGCATGTACAACTTTAAAAAAAATCTTTGTGTGTGTGTGTGTGTATGTGTGTGTGTGTGTGTGTGTGTGTGTGCCTGTTTGTGAGAGTGTGAGCACCCATGTTTCACAATGCAGGTGTGGAGGGCAGAGGACAGTTGCAGATGTCATTTTCTCACCTTCCATCTTGCTTGCGATGGTCTGTTTCACTGGTGTAGCCCAGGCTAGCTGGTCCATGTGAGTCTATGTATTCTTTCATCTCACTGTGGAAATGTTGGGATAATGTAGAAGCCCTAGGATTATAGACATGTGCTACCATGTTACCCAAACCACAGGAATAAGGGCCCTAAATAGAGGTGTTGAGGGGATAGAGCAGGAACGGGGAAATGAAGATGGAACACTGAAATCAGGAGATCTGCAAGCTCTTGTGACTCATACTATTAAGCATAGCATCCTTTTTTCTTTTCTTTTTCTGTTTTTGTTTTTGTCTCTTTCCAGAGACAAAGTTTCTCTGTGTAGACCTGGCTGTCCTTGAACTCACTATGTAGACCAGGCTAGCCTCACAGATCCTCCTGCCTCTGCCTCCCAAGTGCTAGGATGAAGGCATGTTCCATCCTCTATACTATTTGCAGGGGCAAATGGGACAGAGTCAATAGAAATCTATCACACAATGGGATGAAGTCAGCAGGAAGCTAATCAAGCAATGTTGTACAAAAGGGACACAGCATACTGCAAGTGTGTCACAGACTGGGTATATAGTGGCCTTGGGACTGATAAGCACAGCCCTTAGTAGGAAAGAGTTGGGTTCCCAGGATCTGGAGTCACAGCTCCCCCAAGATTGTAGCCTCAGGCCATTACTGGCTCTGTGTACTGGCTGGTTTTGTGTGTCAACTTGACACAGGCTAGAGTTATCTATCGCACAGGAAGGAGCTTCAGGTGAGGAAATGCCTCCTTGAGATCCAGCTGTGGGGCATTTTCTCAATTAGTGATCAAGGGGGAGAGCCTAGCTCATTGTGGGTGGGGCCATCCCTGGGCTGATAGTCTTGGGTTCTATAAGAGAGCAGGCTGAGCAAGCCAGGGGAAGCAAGCCAGTAAGCAGCATCCCTCCATGGCCCCTGCATCAGCTCCTGCTTCCTTATCTGCTTGAGTTCCAGTCCTGACTTCCTTTGATGATGAACAGCAATGTGGAAGTGTAAGCTGAATAAACCCTTTCCTCCCCAACTTGTTTCCTGGTCATGATGTTTGCGCAGGAATAGAAACCCTGACTAAGACACTCTGTCAAGCATGTTCATGCTTTTAGACAAAGAACTAACGGTGTTCCTTTTCTACACATCAGGACCTCAGGGGAAGCCTTGGATTGTCCTGGCTTCCAACAAACTTTTCTGGCATTATGTGGGTTCTCGGGATCTGAACTCAGGTCATCACACTTGTGTGGCAAGTGCCTTTCCCATGAGCCAGCCCTCTAGTCCATTACATACAAGTTTTATTTTGTGACTGTAATTTCCTGTCAATGGACATTTCACCGGGATGTATGTCTGTTCATGTCTGTTCACCATGTGCATGCCTGGTGCCTATAAAGGCCAGAAGAGGGCATCAGATCCCCTGGAGCTGGACTTACAGATAGTTGTGAACCACCATGTGAGTTTTGTGAATTGAACCTGGGTCCTCTGGAGGAGCAACCATTCATTGCTCTTAACCACTGAGCTGTCTCTTTAGTGCCCAATAGGTACAATTTTTATATTTTATGTGTCAGTTAAAGTTTTGGGAAAATGGAAATGGATTCTATTTCTCTGAAATAAAATGTCTCACTTCTTAAGTGATACTGTTATCATTCATGTGCTTGGTGGGCACCACATTGCCTAGGTCTTGGGCTGCATGATCTAGCAGCAGCTCTCAACCTGAGAGTTGTGGCTTCAGAAAACACATATTTCCCTCCCTCTCTCTCTCTCACACACACACATTTCTGACAGTCTTAGGAACTGAGACACTGCTCAGTAGCAAAACCATTATAAGTAGCAACAAAAATAAATTTATGGTTGGGAGATCCTAAGAACATGAGAAAAATGTGTTTTCCGATAGTCTCGACCTACAGGTTGAGAACTGCTGATCAGAAGAAAGGGAGGGATCCTGGGGTTCTGTGCTCCTCTGGGCACTGTTCAAAATCTGAGGCTGCTTAGTAGACATGCTCAGTTGGTAAAAGGCTTTCTACACAAGCATGAGGACCTAAGTTCAATCCCCAAGGCCTACAAGTGGAAGGAGAGAACTGACTTTGATCTCTGATAGTGCACTCTGACTCAAGTGTACATACAAACACACACACATACATGCACACACATGTACATATACACATGCACACATGCACACCCACACATGCACATATGCACACACATGCATACACATGCACATATATACATGCACATATACACATATACACACACACAAATGAACACACATACACTGAACAAAAATATTTAAAACAAACAAGCAGAGTAAACAATGGCTGAGAAATGACAGCTCCCACACACATAAGCATAATCCAGTGCCATAGAGTCACATAAAGAGCCTGCTATGCTTCGTATCACACACCCTCTGCACCACACATAAAAGAGTTGGTCCTTGAGGGTAGAGAGATGCTTCAGCAGTTAAGAGCGCACTCTGCTCTTACAGAGGACCTGAGTGTGTTTCCCAGCACCCTTGCCTGAGAGTCCAGCTTCTAGGGGTCCAAAGTCCTCTTCAGGCCTCTGCTGCCTCCTGCATTCATGTGCACAGCCCCTCGCCTACCCCACACATATACACAAAATTAAAAAGAAAACTAATCTTTATAAAAGATATCTATTTTTAAAAGATTTTTTTGTCTATTTTATGTATATGAGTATACTGTAGCTGTACAGATGGTTGTGAGCCTTCATGTGGTTGTTGGGAATTGAGTTTTAGGACCTCTGCTCACTCCAGTTGGCCCCGCTTGCTCAGTCCCTGTTCGCTCCCAGCCCAAAGATTTATTTATTATTATAAATACGTACACTGTAGCTGTCTTCAGACACACCCGAAGAGGGTGTCAGATCTCATTACAGATGGTTGTGAGCCACCATGTGATTTCTGGGATTTGAACTCAGGACCTTTGGAAGAGTAGTCAGTGCTCTTACCCACTGAACCATCTCGCCAGCCTCCAAGATATCTACTTTTTAAAAGGCTGTCCCTGATCTGTTTTCTCTCCGTCTAGTTCTGGATCATTCCCAGCATCCTCGGCAGCTCCAACCTCTACTTCCTGTCTGACGATGACTGGGAGACCATATCTGCCTGGATCTACGGCCTTGGCCTCTGTGGCCTCTTTGTGGTATCCACCATTTTCCACACAGTCTCATGGAAGAAGAGCCATCTCAGGTACTCCCGCCCAACCCACGGAAGGGCACATGGACATACACTCTATACACACATAATCAGAGGTGTGTTAGCATTCATCTTAATGGGGGTCCTGAGGCTTCTGCATAAACCCTCAGAATGGTGGGCAGCCTGGAAAGCTGTTGCTCTGGTGGAGAGGCCGAGAGACCAAGGCTGGAGGGGGAGTTTTCTGTACAGGGTGGGTCGGGTGCCTCCCCCTAGGGAAGGCAAGGCTGTCCCACGGCAGTTGCTGGGGTTGCTGCTCGGCTTCCCTGCTGGCACACAGAGGCTGTGACCCGCCTCACCTCCTCCTCTCCCTGCCCTAGGATGGTAGAACACTGCCTGCACATGATCGACAGGATGGTGATTTACTTCTTCATCGCGGCCTCCTATGCTCCTTGGTGAGTGGCAGCACCCCCAGCCCCACTGGCTGCCTTCCTTTCTCCTCCTTGAATTTGGGTGGGTGATTGGTGGCCACACAGACGGGGAGTAGGTAAGAAGACATGCTCAACCTTACTCTTATGCCAGGAATTACCCAGCGTATCCTTCAAGAGTTGTTGTAGGCAAAAAAAAAAAAAAAAAAAAAAGAGCAAGTGTGACTGTCTGCATATATGCAAATGTGTGTGCATATATTAGCATATTTTAACATATTCACAAATATAAGTAGATGTCAATGGCTGTATAGATGTGTAGACACACTTGCACATATTTGCAGATATACAAGTGATTTTTTTGTTATTGTTTTTAATTTTTTTTTTCATGTGTGTGAGACTGGGTCTCAGCCTTGAATTGCCTATGTAGCTGAGGCTGGCCTTGGATTTCTGATTCTCCTGCCTCCCCTTTCCAAGTGCTGAGATTACAAGTGTGTATGATGGTGCCTGGCTTATACTTATGTTTTAAGAGCTTTAGTTATTGCTGGGTGTGGTGGCACATGACTTTAATCGCAGCACTTAGGAGGCAGAGGCAGGTGGGTCTCTGACAGGTTGGGGTTAGCGGAGCTACATAGTGAGACCTCTTTTCAAAAAAAAATTATTCATCTTTAATATACTTTTATCCTTTTCCTTCTGTGGTTTGGGGAGTCAAATCAGTTCCCCATCACTGAGCTACCCTTGCCCTCTATGAAGGGGGAGGACATGCATCTACTGTACATTATCAAGCGTGTATTTAGACAGGTGTGTGGCATGTGCTTGCAGCCTCAGACTTTGGGAGGCTGAGGCAGGGAGATGAGAGTCTGAGCCCAGCCCTAGCCACCTAGGGGGGCTCCTGTCTCAAAAATAAAATAAAACCCAACGTATCTATTTCTAGTGTTATCTTTTCCTTTGTGTGTGTGTGTGCCTGTGTGTATGTACACTTGTGTTTGTGGGTATGTGTGTGTGATGTACATGTGTGTATGCATATTTTATGTGTGATGTCCAGAATCATCCTCCATCCATCTTGACCTTGTTCGCTGAGGCAGGATTGGAAATTCAAATGATCATGATTTTTCCACACAGGCTGGAGAGCTGGCTCAGTGGTTAAGAGCACTGTCTGCTCTTCCAGAGGCCCTGAGTTCAATCCCCAGCAACCACATGGTGGCTCACAACCATCTGTTATGGGAATCTGGTGCCCTCTTCTGGTGTGTCTGAAGACAGGGACAGTGTACTCACATACATTAAATAAATAAATAAATAAATAAATCTTAAAACAACAAAAACAAAAAACCCACTCTATTAAAAAAAAAAAAGAAAGAAAGAAAGCAGAGAGCTACTTTTTTGTGATGTGTGTATAACTCAGGATTTCTTTTACAAGTGCTAGGTAAACATTCTCCCTCCCACTTTCTGAGATGGGGTCTGGCTGTGTAGCCTTGTGGTCATGAGCTTCGGTGAGCAGATTCTCTGACTTCAGTTTCTGAGTAGCTGGGACTACAGGTGTGTGTCACCATGCTCAGCTACTTAATGCCTTTGTGACAACAGTTATGTAGTGAGTGAGCATTTCCTACTCAGCGCCTGATTCTTCCTCGTTATCATCGTCATCCTCATCTTCCTTCTCTCTCTTCATCTCCCTCTTTTCTTTCAGCAGTTGAGTGCACTTGCTCTTGCAGAGGACCCAAGTTCAGTTCCCAGCACCCATGTTGGACAGCTCACAAACACCTGTACCTCCAGGTCTAAAGAATATGGCGCCCTCTTCTGGCCTTCACTGGCACCTGCACTCATGTGCACTCCCCCCCCCCCCCCCCCCCCACACACACAGATGCATAATTTAAATTCTTTTCTCATCCAAGGAATTCATTCCAAGGGAAGAGTTAAAGGTTTTTCATCATCACCTTATTAATTGTCTTTTTCTAAGCTGCCCTGCATGGGAAGGGGCTCAGATCTTTCTCCACATTTACATGTAATTTATTTCATGTGTAAAGAATATAATCTTGCTGTCTTACCCTCCACCCTGGGCTGTGATGGATTCACTGACGAAAGCAACATAAGAGAGAAAGTACTCATTCCAGCTCTTGGTTCAGGGGAACAGCGGGAAGCCACCCATCCTGGACGAGTCTCCCTCCATCTGTGCACAAAAGTAAGATCGCCCCTCCAGCCATCCTGGGCCCTTCTAGGTGATTCTAGATTTCATCTAGTTGATGGCACTAACCACCACATTGCTATTCTTTTTTTTTTAATTTAATTATTTTTATTTTATGAGCATTGGTGTTTTGCCTCCATGTCTGTGAGGGTGTCAGATCTTCTGCGACTGGGATCACAGGCAGCTATGAGCCACCATGTGGGTGCTGGGAACTGAACTCAGGTCCTTTGGAAGAGCTGCCAATGCTCTTAACTGCTGAGTCATCACCAGGCCTTACCATACTTCCTCCTCCCTTTGAAAATTTACTTTTTTTGTTTCAAAATTTATAAACTTTATTATGAAAACTTGCTTAAATAAAAGCACATGCCAAAATTAACCATACTCCAAGTCTACATGTCTGAATGGTCTTCTACAAAGTTAGAGTAGCCATTTGGAGTGGCTGCTGCAGAGCTTCATGTTGGGTTTTACACATTATTATCAAATGTGTTTTTATGCATGCATCCGTCACCTCAAACAGAAAATCCATGGCCGAGTTAGAACCAGAAGAACTATCAGTTATATATATATATATCTCCCCTCTTTTATAAGTCACATTTGTTATGGCACTCCATTCTCCCCCATCCCATAATCTTCAGCCTTGTCCTCTTTCCAACATGCTATGTACATTTATTAACAAACATATATAATATAAACATATACATATATATCATATACACGTGCATATGCTCACATAGGTATTTATTTATTTTTAATTAGGTGTCTGTGTGTGACAGTGTGTGTATGTGCCCCACATGCATACAGGTACCTGTGGAGGCCAGAAGAGAGCATCAAGCCCCTTGGAACAAAAGTTACAGGTGGCTAATGTGGGGGCTTGGAATTGAACCTGGATCCTCTGCAAGAGCAACAAATCTCTCTGTCTCTCTCTCTCTCCTTCCCTTCCTCTCTCCCTCCCCCTCCCTTTCTTCCTCCTTCCCTCTCTCCTTTCTTGCCCTCTCTCTGAAGGGTCTACTCTGTAATCCTGGGTGGCCTGGTTCCACCTGGCCCTGCATCCCCAGTGTTGGGATCAAAGGTGTGTTCCATAGTAGCTGACCCAGCAAATACACACAACCACTGAGCCATCTTTCCAAACTCAAGCTTGCTACTTTTGACTGATCTCCCAGCCCAACATCTCTAATAGCCTCTGTGAATTTCACCATGTTGGTTCAAACAGTCTATACTCTTAATTTTTCTATTTCTTGATTTTCAAGATAAGATTTCTCTGCATGTCCCTGGCCATCCTGGAACTTGCTCTGTAGACCTGGCTGGCTTCAAACTCAGAGATCCCAGCCTCTGCCTTGCTAGTGCTGGGATCTCTACTTTAAAATGTCTACGAATAGGGCCTTTAAGATGGCTCAGCCTGACGCAGGGGTTCATATCTTTAATCTCAGCACTGGGGAGGCAGAGGTGGATGGATCTCTGCGAGTTTGAAGGTAGCTTGGACTACATAGTGAGATCCAGGACAGCCAGGGCTAGGTAGAAGGACTCTGTCTCAACAAACCAACCAACTAACCAATCAACCAACCAACTAACCAACCAACCAAGATGACTTAGCAGGTTAAAGAATAAGGAGTCTGCAGGCAACCCTGACTTCTGAAGACAAACCTGAGTTCTCTCTCCAGAAGCCAAGTCGTAGAAGAAGGGAACTAATCCCTTCTGGTGTCCTCTGACTTCCACACATGCACCATGGTGTCTGGGTACATACACACACTCACAAAAAAACCTACAGGTGGTCTCAAAATATTGAATAAAATTACAATAATTGGGCATGGTGCTGTATAAACAGAACCAGTAGAAGGAATGTAAAGTATGAACAGGCCCATGTTTATTTCTGTATGTGGTGTATATGTGTATACATGTTCTGGTACACATGCATGTGAAGGACACTCACATGCATACACGCATGTGAAGGACAAAGGTCACATGAAGGTCTGAAGTCTCCCTTTTTTGGTCTCCACCATATTTTTGAGACAAGGTCTCTTACTGAACCTACCACTCACTATTCAGCTAGACTGGATGCTGACTGAGCCCCAGGGATCCTCCTGTGCCTGCCTCCCTGTCACTGGGGATTTGAACTCATGTCTTCATGCTTAAGTGACTGGCATTTTACTGACTGTCTTCCCAGCTTTGAGGTTAGTTTCTATCTGGGTCTTGTCTCACGTGTGTAGCTCATACTGGCCTGAAACTGGTGATTCTCTTGCCTCAGCTGGGATGACAGGTGTGTGTCACCATCGCACCTTTGCCAATGCAGGTTGTGTAGCGCTCTACCCCACCGTTGTGAGAGTCCTCGTTCCTCCTAGGCAGCCATTGGGGACTGGGCTGCTTTGGCATCAGCTTCCTGGGACAGTCTGGCCATGTAGTGCTGGACCGTAGCAGTTCCCTCAGGCTCTGCCCTTGGCTTTCTTCTCTCCCAGGCTGAACCTTCGGGAGCTGGGCCCCTGGGCCTCCCACATGCGCTGGCTGGTCTGGATCATGGCCTCCATTGGTACTGTCTATGTCTTTTTCTTCCATGAACGGTAAGTGAGGGCTGGGGGAGTCTCAGATTAGCAAGGTGTCCCTTAGTTTTTCAGTGCTACCTACTTAGTAGACGGGCCCCAAGGATGATCCCAGAAATGTGAAGACCCAGCCTTGCTTGCGTCCTACCCTTGAGGAGGCCTGTGGGTGTACACCAGGCCCCGTGGCCAAGAGGGACAGATCACAGATCTGAAGCGCTCTCTCCTTCCCTCCCTCCCTCCCTCCCCCCCCCCCCGTGTGTGTGTGTGTGTGTGTGTGTGTGTGTGTGTGTGTGTGCGCGTGCGTGTGTGTAGGGGCCAGAGAGCTCTAGGAATCCTGACTCTTCTCTCCTAGAGACAATGGTGCAGATGTGTGTGATCATGGCCTGGCTTTTATATGGCTGCAGGAATCTAAACTCAGGTCCTTGTGCTTGTACAGAGAGCCCTTTGCCAATGAAGCCTTCTCCCTGGACCTTCGGTGTCTTCCAAAAGAGCTATCCTAAGAGGGTGTTGGGAAGATGGCTCTGTTGGTGAAGTTCCAGTTGTTCAAGCACAAAGATCTAACTTTGCTCTCCAGAACACACATTTTTTTTTGTTTTGTTTGTTTGTTTGTTTGTTTGTTTGTTTTTTCAAGACAGGGTTTCTCTGTGTAGCCCTGGCTGTCCTGGAACTCACTCTGTAGACCAGGCTGGTCTCGAACTTAGAAATCCTCCTGCCTCTGCCTCCCAAGTGCTGGGATCAAAGGCGTGCGCCACCACCGCCCAGCCAGAACACACTTTAAAAGCTGGGCACAGTGGTATACCTATTATCCTACTGCTGAGAAGGCAGAGACGGAGGATTCCCCAGGGCTTGCAGGTCACCCCGCTTACCCGACTTGGCAAGGTCCTGGTCAATGAGAGGCCTTCTCTCAAGGTGGGTAGCCCCTGAGGAATGACACAAGAGGCTCTTCTCTGGCTTCCATACTCATTTGTACACACACCTCACACAGATGTGCATCTACACACATAAACGCTCACATGAAAGTTTTTAATTTCATTTATGTGCATCTATAGGTGTGTAGGTACCCAAGAAGGCCAGAAGAGGCTGTCAGATCCCCAGAACTGGAGTTATAGATGGTTGTGAGCTGCCCATTGTGGGTGCTGGGAACCCAACTAGAAGTGCTCTTAACTGTTGAGCCATCTATCCAGCACACTGCCCTCTTTAGATTTTTTTTAAAAGATTTATTTATTATTTATTATAAGTATACTGTAGCTGTCTTTAGACGCACCAGAAGAGGGCGTCAGATCTCATTACAGGTGGTTGTAAGCCACCATGTGGTTGCTGGGATTTGAACTCATGACCTTTGGAAGAGCAATCAGTGCTCTTACCCGCTGAGCCATTTCACCAACCCCTCTTTAGATTTTTTTTAAATGACACCATAGGTAACTTGACCCATTGATCTAGTTCACACATCACCTGCCTTCCCTAGACTATATTATCAGATAATGGAGGAAAGGCTTTAAGAGGGTACATATCCCAAAACCTTTTACTGCTATGGAACTAGAATGAGAGTCATTAACTGGGGGAGGAAAAAGAATCTGGGAAGCATCAGAAAATAACAAAGTCCTACATCTGCAGAGCCCCAGGGACTCTAGGAGACAAACAATCCAGAATGGCATAGAGCTCGGTTGATCTAGTAGTGCAGCACAATTGAGAATGGCTGCTTGGGTCCTGTGGAAGATGGTGCTGGGATTAATTAGTAATGTCTGCATAGGCCACACATTGGTGGCACACAATCCCCATTACCTATTGATATTGCTGGGTAGAATTATGTGCCAAGGAGCGTCACACTGAGAAGATCCCCTCCTCTTGCTGTGCTGGTCTTCAGCATCAGAAAGTTGTGTACTCTGACCCTCCTTGGAAACTTGTCCTGAGGTCACATGACTTGTCTTCCCAGGTACAAGCTTGTGGAGCTGCTTTGCTATGTGGTGATGGGTTTCTTCCCTGCCCTGGTCATCCTCTCCATGGTAAGTTTTACTTGTTCATCACAAGGACTCCGATCCAGTGGAGGGAACACATGCATTATTAGCAAGACCTGTCTCTTGAGGCTATCAAGAAAGCCCTCTCCTCTGGCAGCGGGGGAAACAGAGGCCCAGTGGGTCCGTATGCTTGCCTAATGGGACAGAAAACATGGAGATCTTACCTGGGAAATGGAACACCCCTTGTGCCTAACCCTGAGGTTAGGTCTCCATCTCCTACAAAGGTAACCAGACAGTTCAAGCAAGGCACTGACCGTGGTGCCTGGCATGTTGTACCTGCTAGGAAGCACTGGGTGTTATGACTACTATGTAGTTAATATTCAGCCACAATACTCTTGAGGACTAGGGAGTGTGTGTGTGTGTGTGTGTGTGTGTGTGTGTGTGTGTGTATGTGTGTGTGTAGAAGCCTGGTGCCTCAGAGCGATTCACAACATCACCTAAAATGTTTTAATTTCATTTTTGTTGCTGTGACAAAAAGCGCCTTAGAGGGCTGAACTGAAAAAAATAGCTCAGTGGTTAAAAGCAGTTGTGACTCTTACAGAGGACCTGTGTTTGGTTCCTAGCACCCACATCAGGTGGTTTACCAACACCTTTAACTCCAGATCCAGGTGATCTGGTGCCCCCTTCTGGCCTCCATGGGCATTGCACACAAATGATGCACATACATCCCCTCCCATACCCATACACATAACTAAGATTAAAATCATTTTTATAAAGCAGTTTGGGAAAGAAAGGCTTTGTTCAGATCACAATTCCAGGGTAAGGTCTGTCACTGAGGGGAAACTGAGGCAGGAACTAGCTGCAGCTAGTCACATCCAAGAGCAGAGAGAGATGAATACATGCTTAGAGCTCAGCTTACTATCTCTACTGTTATACAGTCCAGAACTCAATCCAGAGAATGGTGCTGGCCATTTTTAGGGCGAGTCTTCATACATCAATGATAATAATAATAATCAAGATAATCTCCTACAGATATACCCACAAAACAACCTGATCTAGACATTTCTCTGTGACCTTCTTCCCAGGTAATTTTAGATTGCATCAACTCAGCAGTTAAAACTAAACACCACACAGCATCTTTAAGATCTGTAAGAAATACTTTTTTTTTAAAGAGTCTCATGTAGCCCAGGCTACTATCAAATTCCTTATGTAGAATATCCTTCCCTTTTCAAGGCTGAATAGCATTCTCATGTTCAGTTCTCTTCTCTGTTTTGTTCTGTATTGAGTAAGGTTTGGCCTGTTCTATAGCCCAGGCTACTCCTGAGCTCCTCCTTCCTCTACCTGCTCAATGCTGCAGTTGCAGGCAGATGCCGTTTTCTCAGTCTCCAAGAGATTTCGTGTCACGGCTGTCTGAGTCATAGAAAGACAAGATGATAGAACCTGACTGACCAAAAGAGGATTAGATCCTGTGTGTCAGTACAGGTGAAGGGGACAAGTGTGGCTCCCAGCACCCACATGTGGCAGCCCACAGACACCTGGAACTCCAGCTCCAGGGTACGGCACGCACACACACACACACACACACACACACACACACACACACACACACACCATCCCTTTTCTCCTCCACTGCTAAAATTCCTTTCCCCAGGAAGATGTAAGCATCTACTCCTTCTGGATTCCACCAGAGTCCAGGCAAGGCTTACTTGCAGGGCAGTGGGTGATGGCTTATGGGCCGATATGTGGGTGACTTTAAAGCAGTCACACTAAATGTCTGCCTCCAACATGCATAATGACTCCCATGGCTGTGTAAATGGAGTCTCCTCCCATGTTCTCAGAGACTCCAAGGCTATAAGCGATTAGGGCAGAATTGCATAGAACTGGTTGGAAGGGATGGCTGGATGCTCAGGTGAGGGTACCATGTCCCCTCCCACCCCCCTGACCTCTCTTTTCAAGAGGGAATGTCAGCATTTAACAAGTACAGTTGTTGTGATCTTTGCTGAGCAGGCCCAGCCAAAATGCCCAAGGATGGCAGTGGTTTCGCTTGGAAGATGGTCCTGGGGAACATTTCTCCATCCAGCCCTCCTACTTTCTGTCTCTGTGGACTTGGCTACTTTGGGACTGTCACATTCCATGGTAGCCGTCCTTTTGTGCTTGGCTTATTTCACTTAGCACCGTGTCCTTGAAACCCCTCCACACCGTTCCTTGTGTCTGAACAGCCATCCTTTTGAAGGCTGAATAACATCCCATGGTATGGGCACACTAACTGACCATGCGTGTGAGTGTGCATGTGTGTGTGTGTGTGCCTGTGTGCATGCATGTGTGCGTGTACATGTATGTGTGTGTGTCTGTGTGTGCCTGGGTGCCTGCATGCATGTGCGTGTGTGTGTGTGTGTGTGTGTGTGTGTGTGAGAGAGAGAGAGAGAGAGAGAGAAAGAGAGAGAGAGAGATGGAGAGAGAGAGAGAGAGGGAGAGAGAGAGAGAGAGAGAGAGAGAGAGAGAGAGAGAGAGAGAGAGAGCGCATGGGTGTTGCACATTCTAGGCAAGTGCTCTACTACTAGGCTGTATCCCCAGCCCCTCCCCTTCCTCCACTTCCTCCTCTTTCTTTTTTCAGGATATCAATATTTCGCATAAGTTCCTCATGAACTTGCTATATGAAAAGCAGCTTTTGAAATCTGAGGGTCTGTTTGTTGAGGCAGAACCTTGTGCAGCTGACCTTGGACTTTCTTTTTTAAGATTTATTTATTAATTATTATTATATAAAAGTACACTGTAGCTGCTTTCCGACACACTAGGAGAGGGCGTCAGATCTCATTACAGATGGCTGAGAGCCACCATGTGGTTGCTGGGATTTGAACTCAGGACTTCTGGAAGAGCAGGCAGTGCTCTTAACCACTGAGCCATCTTTCCATCTTTCCTTGGACTTCTAATCCTGCTGTATTTGCCTTCTCCCAAGTGTTGGGCCTCTGAGGGTCCAATTTGCCATCATCAACCAATTGCAGATTTGGGAAATTAAGGTGGGAAAATTTGATAGCACTGTGTTGAGATTTCCTAGCAGACTCTGGCTTGTTCTCCACTTGTATGTTTTTTTGTCTAGGTGACAGAGAATGACTGGCTCGTCCTCTGACTTGTCTCCAATCCTTTTCTTCCAACAGCCCAACACTGATGGCATCTGGGAGTTGATGACAGGAGGGGCTTTCTACTGTTTGGGCATGGTGTTCTTTAAGAGTGATGGAAGAATCCCCTTCGCCCATGCCATTTGGCACCTCTTTGTGGCATTTGGTGCTGGTACCCACTACTATGCCATCTGGAGGTACCTCTACCTGCCCAGCACATTGCAGACCAAGGTGTCCAAATGAGTGGCCCAAACTCCATGGGGTCATTTGGACTTTGGGATCAAAGCATCATGGGAAGTGAACTGTGCCAAGATCTGCCTGTCTTTTCCTGGATGGAATTCTTCATGGGTCTAAGGTCCCTTTTAGTGACAGACAGACCATCATTTGAATCTCCAGGAAGGAAGAAAACATTTAGTCATTTCCATGGAGAAGAAATTAATTCAGTACTGTGTTTCTACTTTAGACAATTTTTTTTTTACTATAACCAATATTAACATCTTCAGAAAAGGGCCAAATAGGGAATGATCATCCAAAAAGGTAATTTTTAAGGTCCCAAGGGCCTCCCTTTCTGCTTCAGGGGAAAGTAACTTAGCATTATAGATGACAGATGGGGAATATCCCTGACCATGGTAGGCATCACCAATCAATTGCAGCATGCATGTAGCAGTAGAATTCAATATACTGTCCCATGCAGACATTACTAATTGATTCTGTGCTAATGATGGAACCTTTTGGCTGGCCTGGTATGTTAAAAGACAGGATCACAGCATAGCTATTAGAAGTCACTGTATGCAGGAGCATGCTTATCTCTGGACACCATTACCTTCTATTCCCTTCTGTCCATATTTGAGGAAGTTCTTGAAGTGGGCTGTTTGGGGGCAGTGCAGGGAGACTAAGGCATATATTCCAAGCAGCTCCTGACACTCTGTTCTGCCATGGCTGGCTCTTGGTTCTAAAGGAGCTGAGAACTGGGATGCTGTTGCTGCTGCTACCTGGCCATTTTTTTTTCTCATTGCAAAGAATATGGAGAAATGATGCTGTGTTCACCAGAGGGGCTTTTCTTGGTGTCATGAGATAGCTCTCAAAGGCCCCTCTGGTGGGCCTAGGGCCCGGGTCTTCATCTATCTGAATGGGTGGGATGCCTTCATTCCTCAACCTCTGAAGTGACCTGTCAGCCAAGAACGTAGCTCCCAAGGGCCTGTCTTCAGCCATTTCTACTCCTGGGCTAGCCTCGTCATAAGATGCCACCTGGACACTGGCTGAGTATTGGAGCAGCAGGCCTGGCTCCTGACCTGAACTGACACCTCAGACTCTGCAAGAGTCTGCTGGAAATCCCAAAGTCTTACTCAACAGCTGCCAGCCAGATGGGTGTGGGCGAGGGTGGGCCAAGACAGGGTGCCTTATATACTTTGTTCTAGCACATTCCAAGGTGTTTCAGGGCTTCAGCACCTGGAATCCCATATGTCAAAGCCAGTATTAAATCAAGTTTATGCATTCTTCAGAAAGATGGAGCCAGTGAACTTTAAGATTGGTTTTGTCTAGCCTACTTGTGCACATGAATGTCTATATGTATGAACATGTATAAGTCTGTGTGTGGGGGGGTGTGGGGGTTGTGTGTGTGATTAATAGAACAGGACTTCCAGCCCCTGGTAACCATCTTGGGTAACCCTGACCCATGGCTTTCCCCTATGTTTCCTCCAACTGGGGGTCAGGGTTCAGAGAAGAGGACCTCATTGGAGAGAGCTGGCTGCTGACTGAGAAGGGACCCTCATAACTGGCCTCTCCCTGGACCTGAGGCTGTGGGGAATGGGGCATCTGGAATGCTGTGTCAGAATGCCCCAGGCGTGGTGCAGTCCAGACCAAGAAAAGCATCTGCTGCTAGCTAGGATGTTGATGGGGACCAGGGAGGTTCCCAGGAACAGTAATGGATGCCTAAGACATTGGCTTGGCACTTAAAAGAGACCACATGGCCCCTGCTGAGCTCTTGAGTTGAACAACTCTATCTCCTTGTGACCCTGGGCTGGGTATTTATTTGAATTGTCCCTAGACAGCCCACAGGAGGTTTTTCTCCTACCCAACTCCTATTCATCCTTCAAAGACCACATAGGTATTGAGAACTTTGTAGTATTTGTGTGACTCTGGGGCTATCCTCTGCACTGTTTACTCCTTGTGTTCATCAACACACACCACAGTTCAGAGCCCTGTCTGCCACTCAGGTGCCACATAAGCTGCTCCTGGAGGGCAGGGCTATCTTGCTAGACCTGGCATCAAGTCTGGTCTTTCCCACTGGCAGGGATTTAGGCCAATCCCCTGCTCTCTGTGGCAGGTGTCCCCAGCTATAAAACAAAGTAAGTAAAACAGTATCTCATATGGGAACTGGAGAGATGGCTCAGCAGCTAAGATGATGGCTCTGCTCTTCCAGAGGACCTGGGTTTGATTCCCAGCACCCACATGGCAGCTCATACCCATTTCTAATTCCCGTTTCAGGGGATCTAACACCCTCTTTTGAACTCTGCAAGTGCCAGGCATGCTTCTGGTGCACAACATATGAAGGCAAAGCACTCACACAAATGAAGATATATAAACAAACAAACAAATAAATAGACAAATAAATAAAATTTGAAATGATAGCACCATATAAGGCTGCATGAAGAAAGGAATGGAATAATAAATACACAGTGGGGCTGGTGGGATAGCTCAGAAGATAATGGAGCTAGCTGTCAAGCTTGATGACTCGAGTTCAATTCCCCAGGCCCACAATAGGGGAGAATGGACTTCTGCAAACCGTCCTCTGCCTTATACATCCATCTATCCGTTCATCCATCCATCTGTCCATCCATCTACCCACTCACCCATCCATTCACCCATCTATCCATCCATGCATACATACATGCATCCATCCATCCATGCATACATGTATACATAGATGTATATGTACATACAAATACACATAAATACATACATACATACATACATACATACATATGCAACAGCAACACCCAGCCTGGTGTTCTAATTAGTTATGTTAATTATCTACCTGGAAAGTGAGCTCTGATAAAGAAGATTCCTGTGCTGGAGTTTCAACCTGTTATTGAAAATATTTAATCCCAAACTGGGCTTTTAACCCTGTCTTTGATTATTCAGTTCCCAGATACAAGACATATACAACCTTTATATTTATAACAAGCTTTTATTAGTACTAGTGCTGGGCAGAGCTATGCTATTAAAATCTATTTCCTACCGACAATCCTGAATTATTACTTACTCCGTTTCATCTGGG
>JADRCD010219720.1:0-34055 GCA_019843815.1 Montemys delectorum
TCAACCTCTGTACTCCTAAAAAGATGGCTGTTTTTCAGATAGCTATAGGAGCCCTTTCTCTGCACATAGCTGATAGTGCTTTTAAGAGCTATTTTGAGTGTGGCAAAACCACATTACTTTAGGAACAAATAATTATTTTGTTCATATATATATATGTATATATATATACATATATGTATATATGTATACACTCATATATATGCACACACACACACACACACACACACATACACGCACACACACGTTTTGTCCAAGCAAAAGATAATTTTGGGATAATAATTCCCCCATCCCCAAAGTTGTGGAACTTAAATACATTCTAAGGAGTTTTATGCTACTTTCCATACTCCAAGACCTTTTGACCTGTAGAGAAAGTGTCTGTTCACATTAAATGAGAAATGACAGAGCTCTGCTGAAACTTGCGGCCTGCATATGAAAACAGCCCACTGGCCACAGCTTTGTGTTAAAACACAAAGGCTGAGAGCTCTTCAATTCAATCTAGTGAGGAAGGTGAAATGTGATGCAGCTGAGACAGGAGAGAGTAAGAAACGGCTCTGTAAGCCTTGGGAGACTGTAGAAGTCAGGGTTATTTTCCACTGGTGTTCTGTCAGTGTTTGTTTTTCCCACAGGCCCTTGCTTTTTTTTCTTCGTCCTTTTTTTCTCCCCCCATTCTGTGCATTACACAAGCAACAGCGCCACCTACTGGCCTTTCTATTGCTGATTTGTGTGTGTGTGTGTGTGTGTGTGTGTGTGTGTGTGTGTATGTGTGTGTGTGTGTGTGTGTCGTGACTTTACAGCTTTTATGGAGGATTCAGCCACGGTTTCACTTTCCACGCCTCTGTGCTTGTTCTGCTGAGAGCCTTTGTGGTAAAGCTGTTTTGCAGTTAACTTAGTAGCTCTCCATTATTAAAACGATATTTCAAAACAAACAAATGTTCTTACACCACCTTTTCTTTGACATTACAATTTATGTAAATAACATTATTATTAGTTTTCTGGTTAAGGTATAGTGTAAATAAAAGTGTTCTCTTAGTAAACATATAAAATTAGCAATCCAATAACATTAGCCAGTTAAGCAACCTACTTTTCTTTTATTTCCTTAAATATTGTTTCTGCATTCAGGAGTGTGTATGTGTATGTGTGTATATATATATAGTCTGTACACACTTACCATATTACCCTGAGAGTTATAGATTATTATCTTCTTTTAAAATGGAGTTAGAGGATGTACTTAGTACGTGTTTATAACAATGGGGCATTAGAATAACTTTATGAATATACTATTCACTTTCAGATCCTGTTTTCAGAAAATGTAGGCATTCTGCATTATTCATATTTTTGCTGAGCAGTGGGTCTGATCAACCAGATGAAATGTGAGTCATGGTTATTTTGAAGCTTGATAGCTTCCAGCATGTCTTCCACATGTTTGGCTACTTAGAATCAATGGCTTGCAAATAAGAGATTGATAAATACTTCAAAGACAAGGGAAGGGAAGAACACTTGACCCAGACTATCAAATTGTAGCATGTAGCATGTAAGGGTTTGGCTTCACATAGGGCTGGAGACTAGGATCCATGTGTGATATAGTGAGGAAGGGATCCAGAAAGGGGCTGAAGCAAGATGGCAAGGATGTGGTCTTGGGAAAACCTCAGCTGAGTTTGCTTGGGAACAATGGAGCATGAAGTGAAACCCTGTGGCCCCTAGATAGAATCTTCTGCCCTGTAATACTGCAGGTACTCAAACTCTTTTGAGTCGCATGTTGTTAGACTAATGTTCCTCATCCCTCTCTGCCTTCATCCAACTTTGTCTCTCTCCATCCTCTCCTGAGTCTTTTCGATGTGATCTTTCTGCTGCAGTCTACCTTCAGTTTTTAGTCCTTTCTCTTCTGCTCCTTCACTCAGTGGTAGTTCTAGATATAACAACAATCCAATATATTATAAATTTGATTTTTTAAAAAGTGATTTGAGGTTAATTATTGAATCTACTGTGAGCTTGTTTCTAACTGAACCAGAATAGAGTGATAAACCCTGTGACTAGCTTATTTTTTTATCAAAGGACAAGCAGGTAAGTCAGGTAAGTTTCTTCTATAAGTTAACTATTTAACAAAGGCAGCACAAAATCATGGCTTGTAAGCCTGGCATCACATAGGCTATTGGATCTAAGGGTTAAAATACAAGAAAAACATATTAATTGGTGTTCCAACATAAGCCAAATGAAGTATCAAGATGGAATCATTTCTGTGTCGGAAAGGGAGAGAGATAAAGGCCTCTGATAACCTCCCATCGTCCTTGCCCTCCATTTTGTTAGCTCAGAAGAACTAAACTCAGAATGCACAGAAATCCCACTGAGGCATCCAGCATGGCTTCAAACTGTGGGGAAAAAGAGGGCTGAAAAAGAAGTTGTTATCTTCCCTTACAGGAATAAGCACAAGCCACCAAGATGTCATATGATTAAGGACTCAGCAATGACAAGAGGGCATTTTGTAATCCACTGAGGGCTGTGTACACATGATGGAGTCATTTGTGACAGCCTCTTCCAGTTTAGGAAGCAGTTGTTTGATAGGGAAGAGGTTTTGAAGATCGGGTAAAAATTAACATTTTCCTTTAGCATTTGAAAGAATTGTCCCAAACATGATTGAAATCACAAGAAACAAGTCACAGTTCTCAGGTATAGTCAACATGTCCTGATTTTTTTTTTTTTTTTTTGCTTTTGGAAATGAGTACATCAGTATATTTTCATCTCCAGCTTTTGAATTATATTTATTAATTCCATATTATAATGTTCTTTTGTAGTAGTAATCTTAGCCACTAATCTCAGTTAGAATACCTTCAATATTCACTACAAACCATCACGTTTAAATCTTCTAAGTTGTTTTGTTATTATTGCTGTTTGATATTTTTGTCTCATCCTTAGGATTCTCTTACCTCTAACTGGGAAGTCTTGGGAATAGATCTATCATGACCATAACCCAGTTTGTTTTTGTTTTGATTTTAATAGCCCTAAGTTGACTGGATCTTGTCCTCAAGAATTCCTTTTCTGAGAACAATTTACACGCACAAACACAGATCTAAGCACAGTGATAGAGCTGATTTTTTTGTGGCTTGAATCTTAAATGTTCTCTCAAAGCTCAGACTTTGAAGTTTTCCCTTCTGGTCATTGATGCTATTGGAAGGTGCTAGAAAGTTTAGGACTAGGAGATGAGTTGGAGGAAAGAGACCAGCAAGAGGAGTGTTCTATGTGGACCAGCGCTTAGGTTCTTCCTCTCTGTTCTTGCTAGCTCTGCTCTGCTAAGCACTCTGTGACACTGTGTTCTGCTTTGTCCCAGGCCCAGCAATGGGGTCAAGTGACCATAGACTGCAGTCTCTAAAAGAAATTAACCTTTTTCTTCTAAAACCTGCTTGTCTTGGGCATTTTATCACAGTAATGTGAAACTCGGAGCAACGATTCTGTGTTTGTGCTTAAGAGGAAGCTTGGAGTTATAAAATTCTCGAGTCACATTTGTTTTCTCAGCACTTTGTAAATGTAACTTCTGTTTCCTGATATTGGTTATTTGGGGAGGAAATAAATAAATTAACTTCTGCCCTTTCACTCTACTTGCACTTTCCATCTGTTATAATCACGGTTTCTTAGCAACTAGAGTATTTCCTTTTTCTTTTTCTTTTTCTTTTCTTTTCTTTATTTTTAATTAGGTATTTTCTTTATTTACATGTAAATTTCTCTTTTCCCATTTTCCCCTCCAAAAAACAAACAAACAAACAAAAACAACAAGAACAAACCCCTGTTGCCTCCCCCCTCACATCTGGCTTCGCTGATCTGAAATATCTTTGAGAATGGCAGTATTATCTGATGGATTTTGAGTTCACTGAACTCATAGAATCTCTTCTACAAAATTTTGTGAAATTAATTAACTAATGGCTGAAGTGTAGTTATCTTATTTGGCACAGCATGATTTTCTGGAACTCATTTTGTGTGTGATTTACTCAGTCGTTTAATCCTTATATCATTGTGACAAGCTGTATAGTAGATAAACGCATATATACACACAGATTCACAATGATATATATATATATACACACATATATAATGACTGTACACATAAAACATATATATATATATATACATATATATATATTGGATTTTTAAATAATAATCTCAGTTTGATTTAATTGTGTTTCTATTGCTCTTTTAAGGAGGTTTTGAGGTGCATGCATTTCAAAACTGGTCATTATTATAAATAAACATTAAAATGAATTCAGAATCCATGTAACAGCAGCACTGTTCTACAAATCTGACTTAATCTGCTTTTTTCAGCAATTACAGCAAACAGGGTTGCACAATTGGAAATCTTATAATGAAACTCTTGTGAGTGGAGTTTAAGCAACTGCTTATACAAGGAATGTCACAGAAATAATAGATGCCACTCATAAAAGTTTTGCAGAATAAGCAGAAGCATGCTTCCCATGGTCATTTCTCACCCAACCTTTAGTTAAACCTAGAGTGTTACACTGTAGTTTACTGAAGGCTTTCTGTAGAAAGCTGAGCTAACACAGTCCAAGAAGGTGTGCTTCTGCTATTCCAATTCAACAGAATGATATGGCTTCAAGAATATGGACTAACAAGGATTTTTAAGTTTCTTGGGGGGGGGCACTGAATATACTATCTTACTTGCTAACAAAATGTTCACATCCAATAGGTTCAATATCAGCCTCTCCCAAATACCAAGAACATAGCCTTTCTTGCTTAACTAAAGTGCACTCCATTAAGTTTCAAATGTGAGTCAATAGGAGAGAGCATCACTGCAGAATACAAGAATGGCAGAGATATGCCCCATAGCATATTTAACCAGACATGTTTTCATGAACATCAATCATTTATCTCTCATGGTTGAAGTTTGCTTTTATAGTTTTATTTTATTTTTTGTCATATACTGCGTAACATACTGGAGTAGTTACAAATCTATATTGAATAAACCAGATTGTATTTTTGAGTTTGGTTCTTGCAGGAGTGAAGCCATTGCTCATCCACAAATCTAAAGGGTTAAGGATGCTGGGTGTGTTGCCTCTTTTCTTTGGTTCCTGCTCATTCTCACCCTTCTCAGTTACTATTCAATAACCGGGAGGCCAATGCCTCTGAATTAAATGCATTATCTCTTTCCCTTCTTCTTCAGAGCCCTTGGATTAGGCCAATGAGAAGCCCTCCTGAAGATCACATGGTAAGGTTCAGGGCAATTCTTCACCACTCTGCTAACCTTGAGTTTCTACTTCTACAAGAGGATAACTCTTCATACCACCCATCTGAGCCATCAGGTGGCTGTGGTGTCATCATCACTGCCCTCAGAAGTCTGGGTATAGAGACAGCGACAGCATTGTTCCCCTGACCCTCCTTTGTGTTAGTATAATACCCTTAACTGTTCCCCTCCATGTCACCCAAGCCTCTGGGAGAACAGATGACACTGTATCACAATTGAACATAAACCTTTGATAGACAATTTGTAAGTAAACAACATTAAGGAGTATTCTACAATTCCAAGATCAAATAATCTGGTCACAGATTTATAAAAATAAAGGACAACTTTAGAATAATTACTTGGTTATCACAAAGACAAAACATAAGTAGATGATGTGATTTTATATAACAATGAAAAGTGGAAATGATGCCATGGATCAGGGATCTTGATTCTCTCCCTCTACTGCTCTCTCCCTCACCTGCTCTCTCCCTCTCCTGATATCTCCCCACTTCCCCTCTCGTTCCCCATCTCTCCCTCTCCCTGTCTTCCCTGTTTTCTCCTTCTCCTTCTCCCTTTCTTCTCTTCTCTCTTCCCCCTTCTCTGTCTTCCCCTCTCTTTCTCCCTCTCTCTCCCTCCCTGTCCCTCTCTGTCTCTCTCTCCCTCCATCTCCCTCTCTCTCCCTATCTCCCTCCCTCCTCTCTCCCTTTCTTTCATTCTCCTTCTCCCTCTTTCTCTCCCTCCCCCCATACACATTCCTCTTTCTTTTCCCTTCTTTCTGTTCCACATCCAGTGATCTAAATCAGAACAAGAATATGTGGATGTTTTTGTGGTAGTAAACATCTGGTTGCATATTTCATTGTAAATTTCAGGAAAAGAAACCATATAATTCACTTTTACAATGTTATAAGACATAGCAAAGAATGAGGTGGTAAACACAGGATCACCAAGAGGAAATAGCCTGGCAAGATGCTGCTGTCTAGGAGGAGCATTGTCTCTGTGCACATCGTCTTTTGTCATTTGCTTGTCTATTTCAAGTGTTACCACCACCTAGAGTGCCAGGACACATTTATATCCCTACAGCTTGATCTCTCATA
The DNA here is from genome assembly GCA_019843815.1 of Montemys delectorum. Lineage (NCBI taxonomy): Eukaryota > Metazoa > Chordata > Mammalia > Rodentia > Muridae > Montemys > Montemys delectorum. The sequence goes on from JADRCD010219720.1 coordinate 6,319, forward strand.
GTGAGAGGATCCACACAGAGCAAGTTCATTAGGACTAGGAGGAGAAAGGCTAATGTGTAGTCACTAACCACTAACTCCTTCTGCATGCTGTGGTTTGTCAGCTCACTGAGCATTCCTTCTTCTCTATGGTTAGATTAAGTGATACTAGAGAGGTCAACAAGCAACTATTTTGAACATGAGGTTCAATTCAGCCCCCTGCCTTGTCTACTCTACGATCTTGTTATATAACTGACTCAGGGTTGCCTCACCCTTGCAGCCACAACAGGTGTGGCTCAGGGGTCCCACAGAAGAACTGGTACCCTAGGAAAAATCTGCATGAAAGATGCAGAGTAGGTGAAAGCTCAAGGCAGGTTGTTTGCAGTGCCACTGATAGTCACAGTCTAGGAGACTCATTTGTGGTTTCAGTGCCATCTTCACTTACTTGTATTAATTAGCAAGATAACTTGGAAGCCTTTTCTTCTGAGTCAGGATTGCAGGAGACAAAGGCAGAGACTTGGAGAGTTCACACTTATTTTTACATTAGATTTCCCTTAAGTCATCAGAAAGATAAAATGAGGTAGGGAGGGGTTAAAAAAAAAAAAGCAAAGCCAGGAAATAAAGACTGATTTAATGTTTTGTCTAAGATTTTTTTCATCTAAAATAGAAATGAAAAACATTTGTTTCTATTTGTGTGTGTGCATGTGTGCTAATGTTCCTGTGTACTAGGTGTAGATGGGGGTTGCATACGCAAGTGTGTGGAGGCTAGAGGATAATCTCAGGTGTTGTTTTCTGTCTGTCTCTCTCTCTCTCTCTGTCTCTCTCTTTTCTCTCTCTCTCTCCTCTCTCTCTCTTCTCTGTCTCTTCTCTCTTCTCTCTCTTCTCTTCTCTCTCTCTCTCTCTCTCTCTCTCTCTCTCTCTCTCTCTCTCAAGTTTCTCTAACTGGCCTAGAAGTCATCAAGTAGGCCAGCCTGGGTGGCCACAGAGCCCCAGTGATATGCCTGCTTCAGTCTCCCCAGTTCTGGAATTAGAAGAGTGTGTGCTACCATCCCTGGCTTTTATGTAGGATAAGGTCATCCTGCTGCAAGATACACCCTTTACCTACTGAGATTTACCCGAGTGTCTTTGTTTAAATTGAAGAATTCTCAGGAATAGAACTAATTTCTATGTGAGTACTTCGATTTTGAATCCCTCATTTCTTATGATCATTATCTGTCTCTAAGTGGTATAGTTTGTTTTCTCACCTAGCACAGAAACTAATTAAGAGAGATCTTCCCCTGTAGTCATGTACATATGGACATGAAATTATTCTGGCTTATCATAAATGCTAAATGGTTTGGACATCTCTTCTAATCAGAGTGAAAAGAAGGTTGCTGCAAAGCAAAACTGGGACATATTCTGTACTTATTTAGTCCCTATGGATTCGATGTAAGTAAAACATATTACTATTTTAATTAGAGTTTTGTCTTCAAAACCTAAAAGTACAAATATTCTCCAAGTTGTTTTATGTGATGTGAATACCTGGGACCAGAAAAAAACATGAAATGCAGGTTAAAAGTGCAGCCATACAAAGCAAAACTAAGTATAGGCACATAAGCTGTTGTTACTAATTCTAACTGCAAGCACAGTTTTGGTCCATGTTTATTTTCTTAGGTCAAAGTATGGCCAAGACACAAAGAATCCCAAATCACAAGGGATTTATGCTTTCGGCTATTTTGGGTAGTCCCTAGCAAGATTTTAATTCAAGTAGAATTCAGCAGTAGCATTCATTAGCATGTAGCATCTATCAAAAAGTGGAAAGAGAGTGTTAAGATGAATAAAGATTCTGATAGGGGAAGGCAGGCCTTAGGAATAACGTCAGGGTTAATTAATTTCCCTTGAAGTTTTGATGGTTATTAGACAGATGGTCTCAGAAGATTTCCCAGGCAAGATTTCAGACCTCAAAGATAATCTGTAATGATAAACCTGGAAATTACTGTGGACATGTTTTGGAAAGACACTTTTAAAGCATGGTGTGAGGGTTGGGATAGATGTTGACAGCAATTTTCTTGGTGCATCAGATATTTTAAAGTTATAAGAACATTGTATCTTAGTGTAAAATGCCCAAACACAAACTGAATATGCACAGTGAGAGCAAAGCCTTTTCCTCCAGATCATATTATCCCAAAGTAGTAACAGCGAGATGTGAATACTACACTCCATACACAAATGCTTATGTGTGCCACGCGTGCGCGCGCGCACACACACACACACACACACACACACACACAATAGATATTACTCAGATTTTTACTTACAAACAATGAAAATGAATGTGTTACATAAATGTTTATATTTTTATTTTTCTGAAATGTGATCTGTTTCTAGTACTGAAACTTGCTTTTATATTTACTAGTTTTCATGGACTCTTCCAATGTTGATTTAAAAAAATATATATTTCTCTAATATTTTTATAGTACTTCACAACACAGAATAAACTTTGGACAGGCTCCTTTTGGTTGAAATTAATCATTTCAGAAAAGATCCATTGGGTCAAAGAATTTTACTCTTTCCCCACTTTACACACACACACACACACACACACACACACAAACACAAACACATATACACACAAACACACACACAGTCTGAGTATATTTAGAATCTTCATCAGCTCATAATTCAGTGAGAGTCTCTGTGATCTGTCAACATTATAATTTTAAAAATAAGTAAAACTGACTTTCTTTTGAGGGAGAATGAAGATAGTGCAAAGGAAGGAAGGAGAGATAAATAAGAGTAAAGACATTGGGGGAAGGCATGGGGAAGCATATCATTTTAGATGTTCAGTTTAAAATAAGCCCCCCACACTTGGTCACTGATCAAATACTAGGAGACACATAGATTCAGGTATTCTCATGTTCTTTTCAGTCATCTTACTGATGAGGAAGCTCTGAACTAAGGAGATGATACGATTGCTGTTGTCCAACAATTATATTAGAGATCATATTTTTGTATAAATCTGAAGATAATCATGACCTTGTGCATGATACAAAATAGAAAATAACTTAAAGTAGTTTTCTGGAAGTTGATGGTCATGCTATTAAGAAGCTGAGATGGCCACCTGGCTTGATCTGATAGTTCAAATGGATTTATCTCATTTAATTTTCCTTCCATTTTATAAGCACTCAACTCCTGTATATGATCTCTCAAGCTTTTCATCTTGAAAAAAAAAAACCTATCATCTACTCATTTAAAAACTGTCAATTTACTCTAGCCCCCTGTGAATACATTTTTCTGTCTTTACAAGTTCCACATTTCCAGATTTTTATGTTTGTGTTTTCTTAATTCCCCCCCCCTTTCTCTCTCTCTCTCTCTCTCTCTCTCTTCTCTGTCTGTCTGAGTCTCTCTGTCCCTCTCCCCTCTCTTTCTTTCTCTGTCACTCAATGATCTCTATGCTCTGTCTCTAAACTTGCTCTTTTTCTGGTAATTCCTCTCTTGTGTTGGCTCAAGCTTTGTCATATATATATATATATATGACATAAGAATTTGAGCACAGGGGTTACCGGGAACACCAGGTAAGACCACTCCAAGCCCTTGCCTGCCAACTCCTTTGAAAACATACTCAACATGCTGTGACTGCACCCCATTCCCTGTTCTCCATTTCTGCCCCACAACCCTGCCTATGTGACCAGAGAACATGCAGTCACCACAAACCCCAGGGTAAGTTGGCAATAGGAACCCCAAAGGGAATTTTAGCACTGAAAAACCTCAGAGGCCATGCAGGCCTCAAAACCCTATTGGACCTGAAAAAAAAAAACATAGGGCACTCATATCAGAAGAGTGAGAGGAAACAGAAACCATCAGAGGAAAAAAAATCCAAAAATTACCCATCCAACAAAGATAAAGTTGGAAATCAACACCTGAACCTAAAATAATCACAAAACCCAGATGGCCAGAGGGCAGCTTAAGAACTCAATCAACCAGGGTCCCCAATGAAGGATCTAGAGAAAGGATTCAAGGAGCTGAAGGGTTTGCAGCCCCTTAGGATGAACAACAATATGAACTATCTAGTACCCTCAGAGCTCCCAGGGACTAAACCACCAACCAAAGACTGCACATGATGGGTCTTATGGCTCCAGCTGCATATGTAGCAGAGAATGGCCTAGTCAGTCATCAATGGGAGGAGAGGACCTTGGTCCTGTGAAGGTTCTATGCCCCAGTGTAGGGTAATGCCAGGGCCAGGAAGCGGGAGAGAGTGAGTTGGTGAGCAGGGGGAGGGGTAAGGGAACAGGTTTTTTTTTTTTTGTTTTTGTTTATTTGTTTGTTTGTTTTTTCCGAACAGGAAACCTGGAAAGAAGATATGATTTGAAATGTAAATAAAGAAAATATCTAATAAAAAAATAGCACTTCAAAAAAAAAAAAAAAAAAGAACTCAATCAACAACAGCCAGGACAATATGGCACCACCAGAGGCCAGGTCCCCTACTAATGCAAGCCCTGGATATCCTAAAATAGCTGAAGCATAAGAAAAGAACCTTATAGCCAATCTGATGAAGCTGATAGAGGCCATTAAAGAGGAAATGAATAAATTCCTTAAAGAAACACAGGAAAATACAATCAAAAAGTTGAAGGAAATTAACAAAACTATTCAAGATCCAATAATGAAAATAGAAGCAATTAAACACACACACACACACACACACACACACACACACACACTCATCAAAAATGTTAAAATAATAAGAATTAACAATCATTGGTCATTAATATCTCTCAACATCAATGAACTCAATTCCCAAATAAAAAGACACAGGCTAACAGAATGGATGAGAAATCAAGATCCAACATTCTCTTGCAGACAAAAACCATAACTCATCATCAAAGATAAACATTGTCTCAGAGTAAAGGGATGCAAAAAAGACTTTCCAAGCAAACAGATCCAAGAAGCAAGCTGCAGTAGCCATTCTAATATCTAATAAAATAAGCTTTCAACCAAAATTAATCAAAAGAGGTAGGGAAGGACACTTCATACTCATCAAAAGAAAAACCACCAAGATGATATATGCCCCAAATGCAAGGGCCCCCACATTCATAAAGAACATTATTAAAGCATAAATAACATATAGAAACCCCACACATTAATAGTAGGAGACTTCAACACCTCACTCTTATCAATGGACAAGTAATCCAGACAGAAAGAAAACAGAAAAATAATGAAATCAAATGGACATATCAGATATCTATAGAACATTTCACTCAAACTTGAAAGAATTTACCTTATTTTCAAGCATCTTACAGAATTTTCTCAAAAATCGACCATGTTCTCAGTCTCAAAGTAAGCATCAACAGATACAAGAAAATTAAAATAATGCCTTGTATCTTATCAGACTATCATGGGTTAAAGCTGGACTTCAATGACAGAAAGCCTAAAAACTCATGGAAATGGAACAACTGTCTTCTCAATGACCACTGACTGGGTCAAGGAAGAAATAAAGATATTCAAGACTCTTTAGAATTCAGTGAAAATGAATGCACAGCATGCCCAAAGTTATAGGCTAAAATGAAAGGAGTGCTTAGTGAAAAATTCGTAGCACTAATTTCCTTCATAAAGAAATTAGTTAGATTTCATACTAGCAACTTAACAGCACACCTGAAAGCTCTAGAACAAAATATACAGCAAGAAATAAACTCAGGGCTGAAATCAATAAATTAGAAGCAAAGAGAACAATACAAAGAATCAATGAAACCAAGAGCTGGTTCTTTGAGAAAATCAACAAAATTTACATATCTTTAGTAAAACTAACTAAAAGACAGAAAAAGGATATCCAAATTAACAAAATTAGAAATGAAATTGGGAGCATAACAAAAGACTGGGAATATCCAAAGAATCATCAGTTCTTACTTCAAAAAACCTGTCCTCCATGAAATTGGAAAACTCTAAATGAAGTGGCTGATTTTCTTGATAGATACTATTTGCCCAACTTAAATCAATATCAGATAAACAATCTAAATAAACCCATAACCCCTAGGAAAATAGGAGCAGTCTTTAAAAGTCTCCCAACCATTATCAACACCACCACCACCACCACCGACAACAACAACAGAATCCTAGGGCCAGGCGATTTTACCTCAGAATTCTGACAGACTTTCAAACAAGAGCTAATACCAATATTTCAAAAATCAGAAACAGAAAGAACATTACCAAATTCATTTTATGATGCTGCAGCCACCTTGATACCTAAACCACACAGAGACTCAACAATAGAAAGAATTTCAGACCAATTTCATTATAAACATAGATGCAAAAATACTCAACAAAATACTTGCAAACTGAATCCAAAAATGTTTAAAAAGTTCATCTACCTTGATCAAGTTGGCTTTATCTCAGAGAGGCACGTGTGGTTAAACATATGAAAAATCCATCAATATAAACCACCATTGTAACAAACTGAAAGGAAGAAAAAACCATACATGATCATCTTATTAGATTCTGAAAAGGCCTGTGTCAAAATCCAACATCTCTTCATGATCAAAGTCTTGGAGAGATTAGGGATACAAGGCATATACCTAAACCCAATAAGGGCAATATTCACCAAGCCATAGTCAACATCAAATTAAATGGAGAGAAACATAAAGCAATTCCATTAAAATCACAGACAAGACAAGGATGATCACCCTATTGGTATATATTTAATATAGTACTTGACGTTTTAGCTAAAGTGGTAACATGACTAAAGGAGATCAAGAGGGCTAAGAATGGGAAAGGAAGTCAAAGTATTGCTAATGACAGATGCTATCATAGTATATACATAAGTGACCCCAAAAATTCTACCAGGGAACTCTGATAGCTGATAAACACCTTCAGCAAAGTGGCTTGATACAAAATTTAAAAAAAACTAAATAAAAATCAATAGCCCTCCTATATACCAATGATAAATGAGAAAGAAATTATGGAAACAACACCCTTCATAATTACCACAAATAATATAAAATATTCTGGTATAAAACTAATCAAGCAAGTGAAAGACCTGCTGACAAGAACTTCAAGTCCTTAAAGGAAAGAAGATATCAAAAGATGGAAAGGTCTCCAAGGTTCATGGATCAGAGGAGTTAACAGTGAAAACAGCCATATTACCAAAAGCAACCTACATACTCAATACCATCAAAATTTCAACACAATTCTTTATAGACCTTGAAAGAATAATACTCAACTTCCTATGGAAAAAACAAAAACTCAAGGAAGCTAAAACAATCCTGTACAATAAAAGAACTTCTGGAGGTATGGCCATCCATGATTTCAAACTGTACTCCAGAGCAATAGTAATAAAAAAGACAGGATATTGCCATAAAGACAGACAGGTTGATCAATGGAATAGAATCAAAGACCCAGAAGCAACTCTACAAACCTATGAACACTTGATTTTTTGACAAAAATAAAAACACCAAAACTATACAAAGGCATCTTCAACAAATGTTGCCAGTCTGTCTCGGTTTGCATGTGGAAGAATGTAAATAGATCTATATCTATCATCCTGCATAAAACACAAGTACAAGTAGACTGAAGACCTCAACATAAAACTGGATACACTAAATCTGATAAAGAGAAAGTGGAGAATAGCCTTGAATGTAGAGGCACAGAAGTTCCTGAACAGAACACCAACATTGAGACACTATGATCAACAATTAATAAATGCAACCTCAGGAAACTTAAAAGCTTCTGTAAGGCAAAGACCTTGAAAAGGAGAAAACAGCAGCCTACAGAATGGGATAATATCTTCACCAACTTGATATTTGACAGAGGGCTGATATCCAGAATATATAAAGAACTTGAGAAACTGACATCAACAAGCTAAATAACCCAATTAAAATGAGGAACAGATCTAAACAGAGAATTCTCAACAAAAGAATCTGTAATGGCTGAGAAGCACCTAAAGAAATGTTTAACATCCTTAGTCACCAAAGAAATGCATATCAAAATCACTCTGAGATTCCATCTTAGACCAGTCAGGATGGCTAAGATCAAAAAACGCAAGTGACAGCACATGCTGGTGAGGATGTGGCACAAGGGGAACACTCCTTCATTGCTGGTGGGAATGCAAACTTTTACAACCACTTTGGAAATCAGTTTGGTCATTTCTCAGAAAATTTGGAATCGATTTACCTCAAGACCCACCCACCTATCTCACTCCTGGGCAAATATTCAAATCTACTTCAACACTCACCTATATCTACCCAGTCTACCTCAAGACCCACATATACCTCCCGGGGGCATATGCTCTACCAGACCACAAAGACACTTACTCAAGTATGTTCATAGCAGCATTATTTGTAATAGCCAGAAACTGCAAAAGACATAAATGTTCCTCAACTGAAGAATGAATAAAGAAAATGTGGTGCATTTACACAATGGATTATTATTACTCAGCTATTCAAAACAATGACATCATGAAATTTGCAGGAAAATAGATGGAGCTAGTAAGGATTACCCTGAGTGAGGTAAGCCAGACCCAGAACGACAAACATAACGCGTACTCACTTATAAGTGGATATTAGCCATAAAGCACAGGATTGCCATGCTACAATCCACAGACACAATAAAGCTAAGTAACAAGGAGAGTCAAAGGGGGGAGGGCATCACTGGAATCTCACTGAGAAGGGAGAATAGAATAGACATCAGGGTGGATGAATGGAGGGGACAGGGTTGAGGAGGGTGAAGGAGGGTATGAAGAGGGAAACAGAAGGGATGAATTAGGGGAGGACAGAGGGAAGGAGTATTAGGTTAGAGAACTGGAATCAGTGAAAGGGCATCTCTGGGATGCTGGAAACTTAGGACAATGGAAACTTCCAGGAATCTATGAGGGTGATTCTAGGTAAGACTCCTAGTCATGAAGGTTATGGAACCTGAAACCGTCTCCCAATGGAAGGATTCGGACACAAACCCAGCCATAAAATCTTGGACACTTCATTCGTCCTGCCTTCAAGATGTGCCAGGGGAAAAGTGGAGCAGAAATTAAAGGAATGGCCAACAATGTCTGGTCCAGCTTGAGACCCATCCCATGAGAGAGAAGATCCCCTGACACCATTAATGATATTCTGTTATACTTGCAGACAGGAAACTAAGCACAATGGTCACCTGAGAGCTCTACCCAGCAACTGATGGAAACAGATGCACAGATGCACAGCCAAACATTAGGAGAGCAGGGCATGCTGTGAGAGAGAGGGAGGAAGGATTGAAGGAGCCAGAGAGATCAAGGACACCACAAGAAATCCTACAGAATCAACTAACCTGGTCCCACAGAGGCTCCCAGAGACTGACCAACCAACCAGTGAGCATGTATAGGCTGGACCTAGGTCCTTTGCATGTAAGTAACAGTTATGCAGCTTGATCTTCATGTAGGACTCCTAACAGTGGCAGCAGGAGCTGTCTCTGACTCTGTTGCCTGTCTTTGGATCCCTTTCCTTTAACTGGGCTACCATTATTAGCCACAATAGAAGATGAACTTAGTCTTACTGCAACTTTATATGCCAAGGTGGGTTGATATCCAGGTGAGGCCTCCCCTATTCTGAGAAGAAAAGGGGCAGGGGCTGGAGTGTTGAGAGAGAGGATCTTGGAGGAGAAGAGGTAGGGGAGGGGAAGCTGTGGTTGGGATGTAAATTAATCAATTAATTTTAATTAATTAATTAATTAAAAGATTAAAAAAGAAAAACTGAGTGCAGATAATTTATTTCAGAGATAATCCCAAGGAAAGGACACATGTAGGAGTTCCGAGAAGGTGAGATAGAGAAAGATAATGTTGGCCGGGCTGTGGTGGCGCACGCCTTTAATCCCAGCACTTGGGAGGCAGAGGCAGGCGAATTTCTGAGTTCGAAGCCAACCTGGGCTACAGAGTGAGTTTCAGGACAGCCAGGGCTATACAGAGAAACCCTGTCTCAAAAAAAAAAAAAAAAAAAAAAAAGAAAGGTAATGCTGGGAGCAGGTGTTTTATTAATAAAAGGCATGTTATAAGCACTGGAACTCCATCTCACAGAAGCCTGTGGGAGATTCAGCATAAGTGCACTATCTGCAGCCTCAGGATAAATGTGACCTCAGGAAAAAAAAATCACAGTTCTATTTAAAACAACCCAACTTGCTATACAAGTGCAAGTGGTGTTTGTGTGTGTCTGTGTATGTGCATGAGTGGTATGTGTCTGTGTGTCTGGGTGGATGTGTAAGTGTGTGTGTGTGTGTGTGTGTGTGTGTGTGTGTGGTGTCTCTGTGTCTGTGCCTCAGAATGTCAGAATCTTGGATATACTGGCAAGCAGCTCAGAATACCTCGGCAGAACAGGAATAAAACTGTGTGCCAACAGGCTGAAAGACTTAGACAGTGGCATTTTCCAAGACCCACCATGTAAGCACCCATATTCTACTAGAAAAAAAGCTTCCGGAGCAAAGTGCACCATTTCCTCCCTTGCCTTTCTGACTCTCCGTGTAGAGCTGGTTGCTTTCCCTTAGCTATGCCTTCTCAACATCTCTTGCCAGACTTTCCTCTTGTGATGTGGAGCCTTATGAGGGCAGCTCAGAAACACCACCCCTGTGACTCCTTTAGTTCTGACTATGGCAAACACTGCTCTCTCTCTTTCTCTACTTGGGTTAATAGAAATATGACTCTCAATTTTAGTCTCACGGGCTGGGCTGAAACATCGGAGTCTGTGTGAGTCTTCATTATTGCCTCTAATCACTTATTAAGCCCTGTCTATTTAGAAAACTCTGTAAACGTTCTTTAATCTGTCTTCTCTGCCACTACTTTGTTATGGTTCTTACCACCTCTCTCTGTGACAGTTGCAATAGTCTCGTGGATTGTTCTCCTCTGGTTTCAATTTAAACTTTTCTTGGTGCAGGTACCACACCACACCAGACTGACCTTCTGCTTCCATTGTAAATCTGCTCACATCAATTTGCTTTTTGCATTCATTCAATGCTACCTGCATGCTGCAGTCAGTTTAAAAACTTTCGTTTTATTAGTCATGGACAGACAGCTTTTTCTCTTTTGGCAATCTCTAAAGAAAGTGTTAAACAAAAGGAATTAATCTCTCTCTCTCTCTCTCTTTTTTTTTTTTTTGTAAAATTTTAGATTATACTTTCAAGCCCTGTTAAGCATGAGGTGTTTTGAGAAAGACATATTTGATAATATCTTTAATTTCTTTAACCCATACTGCTCCATTAAATTATTTCTAATTTAACCATTTTGTGCATGTTACATTGTTTCTAAAGATTTATTCATTTCATCTAGGTATTTGAATTTATGAATTCAGAATACTCTTAATTTTTTTTTTAGTTTCCCTCTTTAATTTACTTGTTTAATTATAAATAACCTCTTATCTCCATTTAATATCACCAGAAATTTGTGATAAAAACATTTTAATAAAGTAGTTTTTTTGTCTCAATTTTGCTATTTACTTCTATTGCTCACCATTTCTGGAGTTTTGCCATTATCAAAATGTTTTTTCGGCCTTGGTTCACTGATTTTTGCCTCCCTATAGCAGGCACAGAAGTTGTTCCAATAAACTCTCAATGTTCTTCGTTGGAAAGCTCATATGACTTTTTGGGTTTAGTCCTATTCCTTGATACATACCTTAATATATGTACACTCCAGTTGCTTGTGACCCACGTGAAGAAAAACCTGCACATCTGCTACATACGAGTGGGTAAGCCTAGATCAGTTATTGAGTAATGAAGTGATGAATTCAGAATGGCCCGCCCTTCTGAATTCCTGAGTTCAGAGGAAACTCTCTTAGGTGGACTCCCTGAAAAGCAAGTGTGGGGGTCATAACAACTGCTGAAAGCTATGACAATAAATTCTTTCTTGTAAGGAATTCCACTATGTGTAATCAATGACTTGGTCCATTGTCCAGCCTCATGCCTACAAAGGGAAGGGCAATCCCTTCTGATACATGAAAAATGGAGGTTTGGCAGTGTCCATTTATTTAACTTTAGCTGGACTGTTTGCTAAGATTATTTTCTTGTGCTAGACAAAATTTAGAGAAAATTTCAGGAGATTTCTTTCACATTTGTTGCTTTTAGTTATAATTATTACAGCCTTTACTATCAAATAGTACCATTAGCATTTATCTTGATTACTGTACCCTTATCTGATTTCATCTTATAAATATCACATTCTTTTTCTGCCATTTAAAAGTTAAATTGAATTATGTACTGGCTGTCAAACCAGTTTGTTTTTTAAAAGCAGTTTTTGATTTTAAATTGCTTATATAAATTTTGATCATAATTTCTAACAAAAAAATTAAAAATTCTTTCTAGTTTGTAATTCAAATTGTATTTCCTTTTTTCTCCAAAACATTATATAAAACAGGCACACATGCAGAAATATTAAAATAAATATATATTTTAAAAATATGACTATGTATAAGATAGAATATATGCAAAGTATTCTAGTGTATTCTAACCTTTCAAGCATATTTATCATTGAATAATTACAAAAGAAATGAGAAAAAGCATCTTGTTTTCATAACTTGCCATGAAATTTTTGTTTAAAGAATGTTTTTAGTAAATAGTCTTTCTTTTTTTAAAAAAAAACTTTTATTGCATTATGATGAGAAAAGTTACATGATTTCAATTTATCTGAATTTGTTAACATTTAAAAACATTTTAAGTAAATAGAATTAAATCACATTCTTGTTTCCCTTTTGTACCCCTGCTCCTCCCAGAGACCCCCCCTTCAATACCTACAATATCTTTTTTGTCATATTCCTTAAAGTAAACAGTCTTTCAAGAGGTGTATTTCCATGTACATCACAACATATCTGTATGATTAAAAAATGTTTTACTTTTATTTGTCATTTGAACTGGGTTATGTTAATGGATTTAAATCACATTGACTCCAGTGCAGTAGTGCCAAGTGACTTCAATACTTTATGAGTAGGGAAGTCATCTGAACAAAAATAAACAGAAATTTTTCTTTGATGAAGCTTCATAACTCTATGTGGATTTATGTATAAGATTTAGAATTAAGTCTGGAATTATATTGGTCCAGCAAACTGGCAGTAGTAGACTCTTTCCTAAGATCTATCACCTCAGTAGATCTAGAATTTTGGCTATGTTTCCAGTTCCAAGCATGACTTCTTTCCCGCTGACTGGACCTGAAGTCCATTTTTTTTGGTTACCACCACCAATGCATGCAACTTACTGCACCCTTATGGATATCTTGCCATGTTGGTCATTATTGTGGTTCATAGATGTTGCAGCTGGGTAAGACTATTCATTCATTCTCTTGATAATTTACATAGTATTTTCTGATACCATAGAAACTGGATTTCAAGCAGGAGACTTTCAGCTCAGATCCAGCTCAAATTATCTGAGCCCTGTGTCCTAAGTCTGTAGCATCTTCAGCAGTAGGATCTTTACACTCAACTTGAGAGGCATTCGAAAGACATCAAAATATAAATATGTATTGCTCTGAGGGTCACTTGAACCACACTGACCAATCAAAAGGGGATTTCTAATTTCTGGTACTGGCATTTTTCTCGTAGGGACCAATTGTTAGTTATTATTTCTTAAATAAACAAATCTCTCTTTCAATAATTTATTTACACTTATTTTGTTAATTTCTGCCCTGTTCTTATTTATTTCTGTCTTCTTGTTTTTTTTGTTTGCTTGCTTGCTTGCTTCTTTTCCTAAGGGCTAAAGATGCAGCACCATTAAGTTATTTGTTTGAGATGTCTCTGGTCTTCTAATGTAGTCATTCCACTTTAAGACTGCTTTCATTGTATTCTATAGGTTTTCTTTTTTTCTTTTTCTTTGCATTCAGTTTAAGGGATTTTATATTTTCTTTCTTGATTTCTTCAATGATTCATTCAAGTATCAAAGGCATACTGCTTGATCATCATGGATTTCTGTATTTTCTCTAGTTTCTTTTGTCAATCATCTTTACCTTTAATTTCGTTGTGGTCAAATAAAATACAAGTAGTTATTTCAACTTTCTCAATATGTATTGGAACTTGCCTTGTGATCTAATATGGAACAAGTTTTAGAACAAGTACTATGGATTGCTGAGAATTTGTCTTTAATAGTTTTCGTGTGGCATGTTTTATGAAAGTTTGCTTTATTCATTTATCCATGATGTCTTTAAATGTTAATGTTTATTTATTCTTTATCAGATGACCTGTCTGTTGTTGAGAACAAGGATTCTCGTCTGGGCTTAGTCTATATATGACTTTTTAACTAGTAGTTTGTTTCATGAAATATGAATTATGTTCACCTGAACATGGTGCATATGTTTAGAATTATAATGTCCTCTTGATGGATTGTTCCCTTGGTCAGTTTAAAATGTCCCTTATCTTTTCTAATTAGTTCTTTTTACTTTTGTTTCTGTCATATATTTGAATAGCAATGCCTGCTTTTTTTTTCTGATTTGGCTTGGTTGTAATACCTTTTCCCATATTTTTATCCTAAGACAATACAGATCTTCAAAAATGAGGAATGTTTCTTAGATGTAGTAAAAAAAAAAAAAAAAAAAGAAAAGAAAAAAAAAAAAAAAAAAAAAAGGCATATCTGTTTTCTAATCCAATATGCTAGTCTGTGTCTTTTGACTAAGCAGCTGAGTCCATTGATGTTCAGAGTTAACTCCTGCCAATTTATTGATCTTGTGTTGTATGGAGCTTTCTGAGTTCCCTTTATTTAACCAGTGTTTGACCACCATTTACTTTTCCTTATAAACTCTTTTTTTTTCTTTTTTCTTTCTTTCTTTTTTTTATTTTTTTATTTTTTTATTTTTTTTGGTTTTTCAAGACAAGGTTTCTCTGTATATCCATGCCTTGTCCTGGAACTCACTTTGTAGACCAGGCTGGCCTCGAACTCAGAAATTCGCCTGCCTCTGCCTCCCAAGTGCTGGGATTAAAGGTGTGCGCCACCACCATCCGGCCCCTATAAACTCTTGAATGAGTTTTTACCTCCTTTAGACTCAGATATTCTTTCCAGGACCTGCGTAATGCTAGGTTGCTGTGTGTCTTCCCTTTTTACTACACTCATCAAGGAAAGTTTTTTTTTTCCTTTCAATTTTGACAGTTTCCCTGTACACAGTAGTCTGTATTGGTAACCATGATTTTTCAGCACTTGAAACACGTCATTCTATGCACCAAGCACAGGTGTACCCAGTTGAATCTGTTGTACTCTTTTGGGTAGCTGAGGTGTTTTCGGCCTAGCTGTGGCAACTATGATAATTTGGGGGTAGCCACAGACCAGTTAAGGTTGTTTCGTGTTCACTACTGTGAAGTCAGTAGAAGTTATTTAACTCATTGTGGTCAGTACTACGAGGCTATCTAGCTTTAGTGGCTACAATGGATAAAACCAGGGACAGTGGGTGATAGGAGTCTCTTTGTTGAAAATTCCTGATGGACTGCTCCTGTGGCTGTTTCACTGTATGCAGAAAGACACTTAAGTATAGTCCTCATAACACTTACAGCAGCTGTATTTCCTGTGATGGCAGCAGCCTGGTGTCTACAGTTTGGTACCATGTCAGATCTTGAGGGAAGATCACTGGAGCGAATAACTACTTCTGACCAATTGGTGTGTCAGAGAAGTGGCAGGAACAGATGACTGAGTGATAGCTTTTGTCCATTTCTGTCCTTCCTTAAGTATATTCCCCCACTCATTCAGATAGGACACCTATTCTGCCATCTTAACCAGAATTCTTTTGGTTTTCTTGATTGGTTTGCTATTCTCTTTGAAACTGGGATATTGGGTTATCACAATGACTAGAATAGGATTTTGCAAGTTGGGGTTTTCCTGACATGAGTAGTTAGTAAAACTGAAGAAAGTTTTAATGAAGTCAGTTGTCAGACTTTTTAAGTTTCAGTTTCATTTCATTTTGGAGTCCTGGGGCTTGAACCTAGAACAAATGCTTGGCCATTGAGGACAACACTCAGCTCAAGAGCTTTTGTTATAGATGACAGTTTGATTTTGATTTTGATCCTAATAGGAATGTTCAAATAACTGAATGCTATATCAAGATTTTATGTATTTTATTTAAAAGCTTTTATAATCACTATAAATTTTTAAAAAATACTAAGATTTGAACTCATGAGCAAACTCATGCTCTTTTCAATAAAGAAGCATTTTATGTATCCACAAATATATTATTTGGGAAAATTATTTATCTCATTAAGAGGTATACTCACAACAAAAAGTTACATTGATATATAATACTTAGTTATCAACATTTTAACAACTTTATACTGCTTTTTATCAATTATATTACTAACCATTATAATTCTTCAATGTTTTAGCACTTCAAAGTATATTATCTTTACTAAGAGAAAAATATTACAATATCTTCTACATATTGAAAATGTAAGCAATAAAATATTTCCAACATAAAAGAAAATACTTCAAGATACAACTCTTTAGAGTAATCAGAACCAAAATTTGATTTTAGACAGTAAAAGAGAGCATATACATTTTCCTACCATCATGGAGAATTTGTTCCTTTTAATGGACAAACTAATGCTAAATTTCAAAATTATATTTTGTTTCCTTTGATCTACTTATATTCCTCTGGATAGAGTTAAAATAGATTGGACCATGTTATTACACTGTTGGAGCCAGCTTAAACTTGTGAAAGGAACTATACATTTTCAAAATTAGTTTTGGGACAGATTCACTGTGGGAAGCCATGTATAGAGTAAGAAATCTCTGTGGGCAGTATCAAGACCACATGGCATTTAGACACAAGTAGTAGGATTCCTTGAGACTGAGCCAGGTCATGTTGATGTTTAGCTAAAGAAACTGAGGAAAAATACAACTTTACTATACTAGCCATCTGCATATTTCACTACACAAGCTCAGTGTTCAGAGTTGTCTGATAAAATTCTCAAGTTCCTGTAAGCTGTAGCTCCTACAATTAGGGATAATTTCCCAGAACGACTTTGATGTCCCCTGCTAGAGCATTCTTTAACAAACTGCCTGTGGTTCATCTGATGTTCTAGTACTGTGTGGTCCAACAGAGCATCCCGTGACAATGAAAATATTCAATGTGTGAGCTGTTCGGCATTCACCACCCACAAGTACCTTTTGAGCATTTTAAATATGACTAATACTACAGAAAGAGCTGGATGTTTAGCATATATAAATTTAACCAACTCAGTTTGAAAATGTAAAAAGCCACATAATATTTAGCTACTATATTAAACTTAATATCTTTAATATAACACAACTCATTTAATTCACTGTTTACTTTTGATTAGACCAAACTTCATGAAAGTTAAATATTAACTTCTGGAGACTGGGAAGCAACAGATGGTCTTTGCCTAGTACTGTTTTGTTACCCTGTCTCCATTAACCAGCTTTGTATTTAATTAACAACCTTATTTTAACATTCCTTCTTTTACTGAGAATGCATGGTTCAGGCATTTCCACTCTCCTGCAGCCCAGTGTTACCACTCTGTCATTTTTGGATACTGCTATGGCAGACATGTACCCTGTTAATACTCGTGAGAACATTGCACTTTTGATGTTTTTGCAAATTATACTCTGGTGCTGTTTCCCATCTGACTTCACTTATGATTTGCAGAGCTCTTCCAGGCTCACATTTTGCTTCTGGGTAAGATTCAGAAGCAGCCTCTAATTACTTTGCTCCGTGTGGATCCCAATTTTCACTAGCATTTTCAAGAGGTAAGAGTATGGCCTTTATTTTCTGTTATAATAGTTTAGTTTAAAATCCCAGCTTTGTCTCTATTCCACTGTTAATCTATAAGATTTCTGATGGTGAGAATAGGGGAAATTTCCTAATTACTGCACCATGGTGGTCAGGCACTCCCCTCTGTATTGAACAATGAGGTCTCTAGTCATGTATTCTCGACCCATGTTGATTGCCTTTGGCTTTGAGAGCATTTCCACTCAGAGGCTTTCTTATGTCCTCATTTATTTTCCTGAAAGATTTTAACTACAGCCCATGTTTGGGATCAAATTGTGACCCTACCTCTCAAAAAATTCATGATCTGAATATCTAACCTCTAATACCTGAGAATGCAATTATACTTGGGGCTAGGATGTTAAAACTTTTTAAAATGAGGCATTAAGTTGAGCTCTAATCTCATATGACTGGAATTCTTACAAAAAATATAATTTTGACATAGAAACCTATGGAGGGATGAGCACACCTAGACCATCTAGCAAGTAAATAGGAGACACTTTGTAGATAATCAAACTTGACTTTCCCATGATCTTAACATGTAGCATTGACAAAATAAATTTCTGTTGCTTAATTCACCTAGTCCCTAGTACTTTGTTATAGTAGCTCCAACCAGTTAACATCAACATAAATGTCAAACATCTATAACCTTAGAACGCAGAGGTCCATTAAGAAAAAAATTTAATTTTCTGTTAATAATTTACATTTTAGTTTGAGTAAAGAATAAATGTTGAAATGAAAATTTTGGGGAAGTGGATAGGGTACATTATTATCTAAGGAATCATTATAAAACTGTAATTTTCTAGGATGAGCAAAAGAAAGACAAGACATGTGAATAGCAGTATCAATGTACAATAGATATCAAGTTTTATCCAGCTGTCTCTGGGTATATTCAACAGGTCTTCCTAAAGGGTTATCAACTAACAAGCTGTGTAACATGTAATCTGTTTACTATTTCTGTAAGTTGAATAGATGGTTTCCATGTTTTGGCCTGTGATTCTTTTTGAGAATCTGGTCTACTGGTAGACCAGCCTGTGGTTGAAGAATTTAGGATGGCTCTGATCTGAAAAATCCAGCTCTCTCCTTATGTGTTTCCTATGTATGACAAGCTGTTGCAGCTTGGTTTTCTAGTCATGACCAGGATATAAGATTGTTAGGACCCAGGTTCAGAACTAACATTTTAAGTTTGCTGTGTTTTATCAGTCAACATGAACCCCCAGGCCATGGCAGAGTGGCCAGCATGGAGAATCTCTCAGAAGAAATGCTACTGTCACCTTGGAGAAGGCGCGGGTCAGGAAGGCTCAGAGAATTAAGACTATTTTTGTTTGATTTTTGTTGTTGTTGTCTTATTACAGTTTACTATAGTAGCAACATCACAGTAAGGTAGAAGCAATAAAAATAATTTTATGGTTGAAGGTCACCACAACATGAGGAACTATATTACAGGGTCAGATGAGGAAAATTGAGAACCATTGAAGACCAGTTTTATAATACACTGGCTGTATTGTGAGTGCAATATACTCTATTTTGATGTTTTGAGAAGTTTTATATTTTAATTTTGTATCAGAACTTCCATAGTCTCTTTTTATATATCCTCAGAACAAAATGTGCTTTGAAAGGTGCAAAAATGTGGAAAATTAATAATTACATGCTTTAAATTCTCATTCTCTTTGGTGTCCATCTAATAATGTGCACAGTTATTTTAAGCATGTCACTGCTGCCTACAGATAAAGCCCGGGTTTGTTTCCCCAGAGGAAATGGGGCTTCGATACCTTAAGAAGAGAAAGTTTTGTTAGGCTTTCAATGAGAACAAGAACAGTTTCTCAACTGACATCCTGTCATTGAAACTAGAGGAAATGGACAGTACCTGAAGACAAAGTAATGATACTGAACCCAAGAATGACCTGGCAAGGGTCACTTGTCACTTTTATCACTAGCACCAAGAGTTGCACTTGTCATTAATAAAATTTCAGAGGAGAAGTTTGCATATCGTGTGTGTACAGTGCCAGACAGTAACTATTTTCCTTGGGGCACACAGTCTCTGTCATAACTACAGAATTCTGGCATGAGTAGTCATAACAATATTTGAATGAATGGAGACAGCTGCATTCTTGTATAATTTTATCTAGAAAACATCTGGTAGGTTGGTCCTTAGGCTACATGTTTCTGGTTTCCATTTAGAAGAAAACTCTTATGTAGTCTAGGAGGGATAAGGCAAAAAGAACACAGGAGTCCAGGAAGTGAGTACTGAGTATTGAAATGAAGTGAGAACAAGGCCGAGGAGGGAAAGTTGAGATGCCATTACAGAATGTGGAGCCAAGTGAGGAACAACTTGACAACTGGCTTATGTTTAGTAGAGGAGGCTATTCAGCTCTCCGTGGCAGCACACAAAGAAACAAGCACAGAAGAGGCATGGTGCATTCGGTGGTTATATCTGCCTTTTCCACAGAAGCTAGAAATCACAGATTCTGGATTCTGCAAACTACAGTCTCTGGAAACACTAGACTATGTGTGATTTTCATGATGAGTCTTCTTGAATCAATAACTAATAATAGTTAGTTGAAACTTTGTTCATACGCCATTATCTCAAGGATAATATGCTTTATTATGATGAAAAGATACCAATCGACAGCACAATATTTAGCAGAACTTAAAGATACCTTAATTTATTTTTTTAAATATGAAAAGATCATGTAAGCATCAAAGGCCTTTGGAAGGGTGGGGATCAGGATAGAAAGTAAATGTCTCTGTGGATGTAGTTTTGAGCCATCTTTTAGAAAACTGGATAAACTAATGAATAAAATATTGAAGAGCATACATTTGCACTTTACTTTTCAATGTGAATAACAGTGGCATATAAGACATAAAGAAAGAGAATGTGTGAAAGAGAACAAGGTACTGGAAAGCAAGAGTCCTGGAAAATAATACAAATACATCCAAAGAATCTTCAGAGACGTTCAGTGTGAAGAATTATAGACAAATTAGTAAATCTAAAAAAGAAAAGAAATCCTGGCAAAGCTCTTACAGAAGAGAATATAAAATCCAGCCTTCTGGAAGGTGAACGGGAATAAACTCCAAGTTTTAAGAGAAGCCTCGAGCAGTGACTGCAGGCAGTTGAGGATCAAGGGCAGCTCCTAACTTCTAGAACCACCCTGATAAGTTTATTATAAAATTCACAAAGACCTAGAGGAAAGTCTTGTTTACAAAATAAATAACCTTGATGCTTTTGAATAATTGCATTGGGCAGCTGAAATAACTACCAAATCACCAGTGTGAGAAGATAAAATAAATCAGAGATGACAGATGATATATTTCTCCTGGATATAATCTTCGTTAACAATAGCTGGAAAGATTGAGGCCATTTCCCATCCACACTGACTGATGAGGTGTCAGTTGGCGCGGGCTGCAAGAACAAATAAAGAGTGTGAAGTTTCTCACTGGGCTTAGCCAAGCTCGGCTGGAAAATAAATGTAAAAGCTTTGCAGCACAATGAAGGGATATGGAGGAGCAGAAAGATAGTGTTAAAGTTGATTCAGCATAAAATGTATAGGTAATGAAAGGAAAGTAATAGGCTACAGGGGAGATGACCATTTATAGGATTTGAGAAGATGAGAAAGAATTACAGAACACTGAGCTATTCATATGATATCTGCGATGATATGTATATCTACTTAAGATAAAAATGAATACTAGCATAAAAGAGTAATTTTCAAGACCATGGTATTGTAAAGCTACGTTGAGGAATACTGGATCCTAAAACACTAAAAGAGAAAATTTCTAAGTCAGTGGTAAAACTATATATTATATTAGAATCACCAGTATGGCTTATTGATGGATGTGAATGCCTGACCCTAGTCCAAATTTCTACATCAGATGTCTTAAGGAGATTCCTAGGCATTTTCATTTAAAAAATGCTGATGATACATGTGCTTGTATATGCACATATTTCTGCACACACACACACACACACACACACACACACTTTTGTGGTGTTTGCTGAGGATGCTCCTGGGTCTGGGCTTTGAGAAAGTGTTCTACATGAATTCTGGTGTGTACTGGAATTACCTGGACCTCTTGTAGATCTGCACACTCAGAACCTATAAGTGGGGCTCAGGGACTGATATTGTCGGAAGTGTTTCATGTGATTGTAGTGCCACAGGGCCTAGGAATCGCTGCAGTTAGCCAGGACAGTGCTTTCAACAGTTGCCTGAAATTACTATAGTCATCATTACAGACTTATTTTCATGGGCATATTCTGAAATGATTAAGTCCCAGTGCACGGGCTTCTCTGTTGTCTTGGAACAACTTCTGACTTACCCATGGAACAAAACCTACTTTGACCTGGATTCTAGTGGAGTTTAATTGAGCAGCTTTAGGAATTGCCCACAGGACAGAGAAAGTCTGTAATTCTAGCACCATAGAATCCAACCATCCACCTTGCCTAAGAGCAAAGCACAGCTTGCAAGTATCAAATTCAGCACCTTTAGATTTTTGTGACAATTACCCTGATAGAACATTTACATCATTTTTGAAAGATCCCTTGTGCATCTTCTTAGTCAATTATAATCTTAGCCAAAGGCCGAGAAGTGAGACCTGTCTTTACTGTCACCACGTATTAGTTTTTACCTGTTCTTCCGGTGACTAGAAATGATAATCTACATGAGTACTTCATAAACCACAACTCTGAGAATAATTTTCTATTTTCCCACGAGCATTTATTGGATAATTAGTGCTGCCTTAAAACAAAATGAAATGTCACTTCTTGACTAGATCAATGTTGAATCATTTCCATTTAGTTTTTATAATAGAATAAATATAGTTGCCTCTTGTATATATCCATGAACTTTCTATATTATCTTGCCGTTCTATTCATACCTATCTATTGTGATGTTTAACATAAAGTGGGTATGGAAGGATATTAATGACAAATAAGACGAAACAACTATAAAATGTTATAATAAAAGTTATGTAGAAACGGTATGTCTGTCTTCAAAACAAACTATAAAACCCTAAAACTATGGATTTAGTAATTACCAGGCAGGTAGTGCATACACTGCTCAAAAGGGTGGTTCAGTTCTTGATGATCTGATAGTTTTCCAGGTAGGATAGAAATGGATTACGTGGCATTTCACTGTACTAGAGATCGAATCCAGTTTAAAACACACACATTATCTACTGCTGGATTTTCCCAAGTAATAGTTTTGAATTAAAGTTGACTGCTGGGACCTGAAACCAAAAACCGGGAACTGCAGACGAGGACTTTTGGAATGAAGAAGCGTTTTCTTCTGAAGTTTTCAGCATAAAATAATTTCTCAAGATGCAAAAATCTCTGGGTTATGATTAATAGCGGTACTCTACAAACTTGAGTCCGTGTCAGAGCTTGATAAAAATTCAAAGACCCCGGTCTTGTTCTACTTTAAGAAACCTCGTGACTCATGTTCTGTATTATTTCTGTAGGCAGCCACAGAGAAACACAAAATAATTAACTGTGGTGTAATTGTCAGCAATGCCCAAAAGGTGGCTCCCTTGATCACACTAGTGAACCTGAACCAAGTTCATTTTCACAAGGTATTGCCAGAGTCCTTATGGAAATAAAGGCAGTTAATTAGCAGAATGGTTAAAATTCCCTTTCTTTTCGAATGTCTTTCAACTTGTGACTCCTAGTAAATTCCCTAGATGTAGGAATTCTCATGTGTATGTATATGTGTGTGTGAAATGACATATACATTTATACATATATATGAAATAACATATATGTTAATTTGTTCACTTATTTTTGTATAGCTTTTATATGTTTGTATTAGCTGCCTAGCACACCTACGCATTTTTAATTTTTTCATTATTACAGGAAAAAAAAAACCACTGTCTCAACAACTATGCCTAATATCTATTCATTAAGTTATTCCTTAGCATTTTTTATGTGTGTGCTCTAGGAAGTCGCTAAAAATACCGAGTCAGATATAGAAGTTCTTGCTATTTATAAAGCAACTAATAGAAGCTGAAAAATAGTTGATAGAAAAATCGTGGCTATCATTTGTGCAATCAAAGAGGTAGGACTACAGATTCTACCTTTGAATTTTTTGTATTTTGATGATAAAATTCAAAACTCTATTCTCTCCTTATAAGCTAATGCTCATTTAGAGTTTGGATTAGTTACAGAAAGCATAACACAATTTTTTTTGAAAGAGACAAAGAAATTGTGCAAGAAAAATCTGGAAAAGATAATAATATTCCCTGGGTGAAAAGGAGATGTGTGGTGAGTGCATTCAGACTATCCATTGTATGCAAGTTGGTGTGTGTACCGGGGCACCCACTCCAGTTGGTGTAAGCATCGCTTCTACTAACGTGCAGCTCAGTCGCCCTCTTCTATGTACCCTTGCACATACCTGGTGACCTACAGTAGGTTATAACTCTCTTTTCTGTAGGCAGAGGAGGGTAGCAGGGTTACCAGAGATAGTTAGCAGCTGTAAGCCAGGGGTACTGTAAAGAAGGAGGGACGTTTACAAAAACATATTTTTACAGGACATGGATGGAGATTAGTCTGAGTTGTGTTATGGGGTCCTCAAAGTACCCCACCTCAGTCATTGAAGTCGTCCTGGCCATGAGTCTGTTCCAGACTTTCTTGAGTGGGGCACCTGCCCTCACCACGTATCTCCTGCCCTGTGTACCACCACAGGAAGCCTGTTCTTTAGGAGCCTAGCTCCCTGTTAGACTCCAATCTTAGACCTTCTGAGGGATGAGGAGTCAGGAGCTCTCTGTGTGTGACCTTGCATTTCAAAACAGTATTTTTATTCTTTGAGAATTTTATATATTGTATTTTAAGCATATAATGCCCTTCCGTTACTCTCTCATTCCGTACACACCCAGTTTGCAAACTAATTCATTTAAAGGAAGAACTAACCATCAAGTTTATGGCATTTGAGTGTGTGATCCACTGTAGCATGTTACACCCACCACAAGACTGTATCCTTAAAGAAACCAGCTGTCTTACTCAGCTATTAATTCATCACCTCGTGCTGGACCTCTGTCTCAAGTTCTTTCAGGCATCTCCTTCTTCCACACTCCCCTCTCTGTCACACACACACACACACACACACACACACACACACACACACGGGGGAGGGTAGCGACAATAATACACCTACTTCTGGTTATATCATTAAGCAGAGGGTAGTGGGAAAATCACTCTTCTTGGATGTGATCAGATCTTGCCAACCTAAATTTTCAATGTCTTCCACAAATAATTATCTGGATTACAGGGTCTGTTCTAGCTCCTGGCTTAGATCTCAAAGTACATCTTGGGTATAAATCAAAGTTCCCATGCATGTTCAATTGCTAAAATTCTCATCCTTTTCTCCAGCCTGCTTTAAAAAGTACAATATTGTTTAAAGAAATGGTTGGACTTCAGAGAATGGCCTAATAGCAGAGCAGAAGGGATGATGTGGAGAAGTAAATGGGTTATTGTTCAACTGAGGCCATTAGAAGCCCAGGCAAGGCTATAGAAAACTTTGCACATTCTCAAGCCTGTTGGAGAACTTTCTCAGATGTGTATCAGTCAGGAAGTTCAGTGGTAAAGTATATGTGATGCCCTACCTAACCAGTGACATACACATGCATCATCAGCCTTCTATTACCAGAATTTATTCCTGAAATAAAAGACACATATTGGGGTTCCTCGTGGGGATGTATGCCAGAGAAAGCAAGAGTAGACTAAGGGAGAGAAAAACCCAGAAAGCAAGAAAGAGGGCTACTTCAATTTCACTAGCATGCACTTTCTTCTTACTTTTGGGCTATGCCACATAGGTATATGTTCTTGATTTTCAAGGTCACCTAGTAATGCAAGATGGCTGCTGGAATGTTAAGCCATCAGTGATGAGAACTAGAGAAAAGGAAATAGTCAAATAGTCAGGAACTTGACAAGAAAGTACTGTTCTAGTAAGATGCCACACTCTGTTCTCCTCATGTCTCTTATCCTTCTTCAAGCTCAGTGACACTCTTTGCCTGTGACACTGTAGCTTCTGGCTGCATCAGTTTCAAAAGAAGCAGGGAGATTAGCTAATTATATGGCTTCTCCAAATCAAGCTGCAGTTCTAGTACATGGAAAAAAGTGGAGAATGGACATTATGTGCCAATTTACAATCTCTACCTATGCATTGTCATCTATTCTATTTAATTCTAAATTTTCTCCTGTGTAAAATGGAGATAACAGAGTTGAGAGTATTAAATATAGGTACAGTGCCTAAACAACATTTGTGCTGTTCAGTATATGTTAATATATCGGATATTGATATTATTACTATTCCTACTCTATTAAGTGCTTCATAGTCTCTGGAAACACAAGATGACCACAAGGTATATAAATGATGGTAAAATTCAGTATAGAACTGTACCCCTAAACACAATAAGAGAGTGCTGAAGATGTGAGTACAGTTCACCAAGGAAAGAGATTTAGCTGTGCTGTGCAAAGTAGGTGGAATATAAAAGAAAGAAGTAATTAGGTATCCTGAAATTTCTTCAATATACTTTTTAGAAAAGTCTTGTCATGCCTGTAGTTCAGTTTGCTGATGATAATTCATTTACATATTACCACTTGGGGAATCATACTTGGATTCCAAGTCAACAATCAGCTGTTTTACAGTAGATTTCCCCCCTCCTCTTCTCAGTAAAGTAAAGCAGCTTCATCCAAACAGGGAAAGACTTGGTGGAAATTGGCCACTGGAATCTGGCTGCACTTAATCCACCAGAAACAAATGGATCCCTCTAGAGCTAGGTCAGTGTTTCTCAGCATGTACCAAATGGAAGCATTGGACTCACCAGACACTTTTTTAGAAATGCAGGTTCTCAGGATGCACCCTAGACCTGCTGGGGCAGAATTTGCATTTGATCAGGATCAGAGAGCTCAACCCCAAACCTATTTGAACAATGAAACCATGTGCCAAGCTGGGAGAAGTCTCTCTAAAAACAGCAGTTGTGTGTTCTCCCAATAGTCTCCCCACCTTTTCTCCCTGAGAAGGGCACCACTCCCTCTGGTGAATTTCAGCATCCACTCTACCTATATTGCCCTCCTCCTGAGTTAATGAAGTCTTTCACCTTACAGGCAGTCAGCCCCAAGCCCAGTTGATTAACCCAAACAAGCCTCCCATACTCTCTGGGAAGAGCATGTCTTTTGGAGAAAGTTCATTCATTATGAATAGAAGAGATGTTAGATCCTTCTAGATAGTTTTCTGTCTACTTCTGTTATCTTCAATCTAAATTTCTCCAAAAGAAAGCATTTAGGCCTCCTATTCATTTTCACATTTATTTTAATATGACAAAATCATCTAGAAAAATTGCTTAAACTAGCACCCGTTAACTGAAATACATCCAAGAACATAAAGGTACAACATGGGCCATTGCTGAGCCTCTCCTTTGTAGCATTGATTATTCCTTTCCCATATAACTTAGCTACCCTTGTAACACCCGACTTTCCTGTGTGCACACATTACATGTGACTAACATGTAAACCAAGAGAGGCAGCCAATGCCAATAGGCACATGTAATATTCATCATTTTAACTTCTCTTCAGTGAATGAAAGGATTCTCTTTAACAAATGACCCACTTACAAGCAGCATCTACATTAGAGTATGTCTACCAATCAAAGCACATTTGAGACCTGGAGCTTGTTTAGAAGAGAAGATCCTGATCCTGAGCAGGCTTTAGCCCCAGGAATCAGGCTGGACCAGCTGGGAGGCATAGGCCTCAGGAAGTGCAGGGGAGTCGAAGGACTGCAGGGACTGGAGTCTCTCAGCTTCCGAGGGACAGAGCTGGATCAGCAAACATCTCTGCCCCCTCCCTGCGAGAAGAAGGCCTGCATCCTGAGCGGGCTTCAGCCCTAGGAATCAGGCGGGACCAGCAGGGAGGCATAGGCCTCAGGAAGTGCAGGGGAGTCACAGGACTGCAGAGACAGGAGCCTCTCAGCTTCCAAGGGACAGAGCTGGATCAGTGAACATCTCTGCCCCCTCCCTGCGAGAAGAGGGCCTGCATCCTGAGCTGGCTTTAGCCCCAGGAATCAGGCGGGACCATCCGGGAAGCATAGGCCCCAGGAAGTGCAGGGGAGTC
>JADRCD010219721.1:0-49470 GCA_019843815.1 Montemys delectorum
GATCTTTCTGAGACTTTTATCATGAAGGGATGTTGGATTTTGTCAAACGCTTTCTCTGCATCTAGTGACATGATCATATGGGTTTTTTCTTTCAGTTTGTTTATGCAGTGAATTACATGGATGGATTTCTGTATATTGAACCATCCCTGCATCCCTGGGATGAAGCCTACTTGATCATGGTGGATAATCGTTTTGATGTGTTCTTTGATTCGGTTTGCAAGAATTTTGTTGAGTATTTTTGCATCGATATTCACGAGGGAATTTGGTCTGAACGTTTCTTTCTTTGTTATGTCTTTATGTGGTTTAGGTATAAGAGTCATTGTGGCTTCATAGAATGAATTGGTTGGAGTACCTTCAGTTTCTATTTTGTTGAATAATTTGAGGAGTATTGGTATTAGGTCTTCTTTGATGGTTTGATAAAACTCTGCACTAAAGCCATCTGGTCCTGGGCTTTTTTGTTGTTGTTGTTGTTGTTGTTATTATTGTTGTTGTTGTTGGGAAAATATTAATGACTGTTTCTATTTCAGTAGCAGATATGGGACTGTTTAGATCATTGATCTGATCTTGATTTAACTTTGGTACCTGGTATCTGTCTAGAAAACTGTCCATTTCATCCAGGTTTTCAAGTTTTGTTGAGTATAGGCTTTTGTAGTAGGATCTCATGATATTTTGGATTTCCTCAGTGTCTGTTGTTATGTCTCCTTTATCGTTTCTGATCTTGTTAATTAGTAAACTATCTCTGTGTCCCCTTGTTAGTCTGATTAAGGGTTTATCTATTTTGTTGACTTTCTCAAAGAACCAGCTCCTGGTTTGGTTGATTCTTTGTATAGTTCTTTTTGTTTCTATTTGGTTTTCAGCCCTGAGTTTGATTATTTCCAGCCTTTGACTCCTCTTGGGTGAATTTGCTTTTTTTTTTCTAGAGCTTTCAGTTGTGCTGTCAAATTGCTGGTATATGCTCTCTCCAGTTTCTTTTTGGAGGCACTTAAAGCAATGATTTTTCCTCTTAGGACTGCTTTCATTGTGTCCCATAGGTTTGGGTATGTTGTGGCTTCATTTTCATTAAACTCTAGAAAGTCTTTAATTTCTTTCTTTATTTTTTCCTTGACCAAGTTATCATTGAGTAGAGTGTTGTTAAGCTTCCACGTGTACGTGGGCATTCTATTGTTTATGTTGCTATTGAGGAGCAGCTTTAGTCCACAGTGATCTGTATGGATACAAGAAATTACTTCCATCTTCTAGTATCTGTGGAGGCCTGATTTGTGACCAATGATATGGTCAATTCTGGAAAAGGTACCAAGAGGTGCTAAGAAGAAGGTATATCCTTTTGCTTTAGGATAAAAAGTTCTATAGATATCTGTTAAATCCATCTGTTTCATAACTTCTGTTAGTCTCACTGTGTCCTTGTTTAGTTTCTGTTTCCATGATCTGTCCATTCCAGTGAGTAGGGTATGGAAATCTCCCACTACTATTGTGTGTGGTGTAATGTGTGCTTTGAGTTTCATAAAGTTTCTTTTATGAATGTAGATGCTCTTGCATTTGGAGCATAGAGGTTCAGAATTGAGAGTTCATCTTGGTAGATCATACCTTTGATGAATATGAAGTGTCCCTCTTTATCTTTTTTGATGACTTTAGGGTGAAAGTCGATTTTATTCGATATTAGAATAGCTACTCCACCTTTTTTCTTAGGACCATTGGCTTGGAGAATTGTTTTCCAGCCTTTTATTATGAGGTAGTGTCTGTGTTTGTTGCTGAGGTGGGTTTCCTGTATGCAGCAAAATGTTGGGACCTGTTTATGTACCCGATCTGATAGTCTATGTCTTTTATTGGTGAATTGAGTCCATTGATGTTAATAGATATTAAGGAAAAGCAATTGTTGCTTCCTGTTAGTTTTGTAGTTAGAGCTGGCATTCCGTTCATGTGCCTATCTTCTTTTAGTTTTGTTGGAAGATTACATTTTTGCTTTTTCAGGGATGTAGTTCCCCTCCTTGTGTTGGAGTTTTCCATTTATTACCCTTTGAAGAGCTGGATTTGTGGAAATATATTGTGTGAATTTGGTTTTGTCATGGAATATCTTGGTTTCTCCATCTATGGTGACTGAGAGTTTTGCTGGGTATAGTAGTCTAGGCTGGCATTTGTGTTCTTTTAGGGTCTGTATGACCTCTGCCCAGGATCTTCTAGCTTTCATAGTCTCTGGTGAGAAGTCTGGTGTAATTCTGATAGGCCTGCCTTTATATGTTACTTGACCTTTTTCCCTTACTGTTTTTAGTATTCTTTCTTTGTTTTGTTTATTTGGTGTTTTGACTATTAGGTGGCAGGAGGAATTTCCTTTCTGGTCCAGTCTATTTAGAGTTCTATAGGCTTCTTGTATGTTCATGGGCATCTCTTTCTTTAGGTTAGGGAAGTTTTCTTCTATAATTTTGTTGAAGATATTTACTGGCCCTTTAAGTTGGAGGTCTTTACTCTCTTCTATACCTATTATCCTTAGGTTTGGTCTTCTCATTGTGTCCTGGATTTCCTGGATGTTTTAGGTTAGGATCTTTTTGTAGTTTGCATTTTCTTTGACTGTTCTGACAATGTTGTCTATGTTATCTTCTGCCCCTGAGATTCTCTCTTCTATCTCTTGTATTCTGTTGATGATGCTTGCATCTATGTTTCCTGACTTTTTTCCTAAGATTTCTAACTTCAGAGTTGTCTCTTTTTGTGATTTCTTTATTGTTTCTACTTCCAATTTTATGTCCTGGATGGTTTTATTCAATTCCTTCACCTGTTTGTTTGTGTTTTCCTGCAATTCCTTAAGGGATTTTTGAGTTTGCTCTTTACGTGCTTCTACTTGTTTACTTGTGATCTCCTGTAATTCTTTATGGGATTTTTTTGTTTCCTGTTTAAGGGTTTGTACCTCTTTACCTGTGTTCTCCTCTATTTCTTTAAGGAAGCTATTCATGTCCTTCTTAAGTTCCTCTATCAGCATTGTGAGATATGATTTTATATCCAAATCTTGCTTTTCCGGTGCTTTGGGATATCCAGGACTTGCTGCAGTGGGAGTACTAGGTTCTGATGAAGTCAAGTAGTCTTGGATTCTGTCGGTAGGATTCTTGCGTTTGCCTTTCACCATCTCTTGATCTCTGGTGATAGATGCTTGGTGTCTCTGACTAGAGCTTGTCCTGTCCCTGCCACCTTGCAACTCCCCTGTGACTTTTGAGGCCTGTGCCTCCCTGCTGGTCCCATCTGAGTCTCTGAGTTAAAGCACATCCTGGAGGCAGGCCCTCCACTAGCAGGGAAGGGGCAGAGATGGTCACTGCTCCATCTCTGTTACTCTGGAGCTGAAAGGATCCTGTCCCTGCTGCTCTGCAACTCCCCTGCGACTCTTGAGGTTGTTTAGAAATGTCTATTTCTATAAACATGCCATCAAGATCTGATACAGGGATTTCAAGTAAATTTTGAATAACAGTGGACTTTGAAGCTCTTTAGTACTTTCAGTTTACCTGGAAAGAGGACCAGAAACAGAACAGCAACTAAATTTCTAGTCTATACAAAATTTTGTGTATTCCTATGGAATTCTAATGGCATTAACTATGGCCACTCAAGAAGTACCAAGAATTTGAATATATATATATATATATATATATATATGTATATGTATAATTATTGCCATATTTGTACCATTAAGTCCAGAAATTAACACAGGGAATTGATCTGAGAAGTCATTCTATTCTTTAACCCTTGTCTTTGTCTGTTATGGTTGTGTCACAGTTTGGGTCTGGAATATATTTTAAAGTGACATGTGTTGAAGACTGAATGCTAGGGGAGGAAAGATCATGGAAGATTTAAGGGGATAGTACCTGTGGATGGAATTTTGAATCATCAGTTAAGAGCATTTGCCATTCTTACAAAAGACTCAGGTTTGACTCTCACCTTCCACATAGGGGCCTATGGTATCTATAACCCCAGTACTAGGTAATATATAGCCCTCTCCTGAACTTCAAGAGCACTAAGCATTCACCTACTACACATACATGCATACATACATACATACATACATACATGCAGGCAAAATGCTCAGACATAGATAAACAAATATTTTTAAAAAGAGAGTAGCTAGTTTTATGTCAACTTAGCATAAGCTAGACTCTATTGGGAAGAGGGACCCTCAGTTAAGAAAATGCCCTTACCAGTTGGTACTCTAGATAAGCTGGTGGTGCATTTTCTTGGTTGATGACTGATATGAGGAAGGCTTAGCTCACTGTGGATAGTGTCACCTGTTGGCTGGTGGTCTTGAGTGCTATAAAAAGGCCAACTAAGAGCATGAGAAAGCAAGTCAGTAAGGAGCATTCCTCCATGGCCTCTGCATCAGTTCCTGCTTCCAAGTTCCTACTCAGATTATCCAGGGTAGTAGACTAAAAGCTGTACAAAACAAACAAACAGAAACAAAAATACTTTCCTCCCCAATTTTCTTTGCTCATGGTGTTTATCATAACAATAAAATCCCTAGATAAGACATATAGGGCCTAAGGAGAGAAAGTTATGTCTTTGAGGGTATGTCCTTCAAGAAGGCACTGGTGTGCTATAAGTCCCTTCTCTGTCTTTGTTTCCCAGAAAATATGACATGAAACACCATGCATTACCACTGTGATTGGCTGTCTTGCCATCAGTCCAAAGGTAATGATCCAGCAACATAGACTAAAACTTCCAAATCTATCAGCAGAAACAAACTTTTCCTTGTTTTGAGTTGATTACCTCTGGTAATTTTTGTTGCCATGATGACAGCTAATAAATATAGGCTGCTACAAAAAATAAAATACTGTATGACTTGTAAACAATGGAAATATATTTTTCATAATTCTGGTAACTAAAAGTATAAGATCAAGCTGTCAGCAGGTCTAGAATCTGAAGCAAAGCTATTTCCTAGTTCATACATGAAGCCTCTTCACTGTGCCATGCCATGTGGAAGAAAAGGCAAACTAGAGATAATTCTTTTATAAAAGTTATAATTATACTCATAGCGGCTCCCCTCTCATGACCTAACTACCTCCTTAAAATATGATCTCCTAATACCATTGGGATTATGTTCAGCCTGTGAATGTTGGAAAGATATGGTTATTTAGACCATAGTAACCCAGTCCTACTGAGAGACATGATCTGAGAGAGGAGAGATCACAAACTACTATACAATAACAAAAATAATATTATTGAAGTGCAAGGAATTTCTAACTGTCATCCTCAGAGAAGAATATGTACAAGCTTCTTTCCCTTTCTATCTGGAAACACCATGGGTCTCAAAAATGAAGTTTGAGCCTAGGAGATTTTAGTTGCTCAGAAATGAGAAAATATTATAAATTCTGAAGAAATCAACCATGTCTTATCAGGTAGTAATATCAGTTTGAGGAAAAATTGATTTGGATAAATTGAGAAAAGGATATGGTTCAAGTCCAAGAAATATATTTTAGGCTTGCAATCAGGTCTGGTCTTAACAGAGAATGATGGAAGTATTTTCTGTGTGGCTAGGCCACTTTTCCATCAAGAAGGAAGAAGAGGAGAAGGATGTCTTACTCATGACTCAGACCCAGAACTGTTCTTGTACAGTATCCACCAAAGAAGACCACACAGATAAAGGTTAAGCAAACAGAAAGTCTTTGTTAGCTGACCAGTGACTATACTGAGTGTTCAAAACCCCAGAGCAGCCCTGAGCCTATCTCAGGATGAACTTTTAAGAACAAAACCCGCATCCTGTGTTGTTATACCTCAGTTAAGAAACAGTTAGACAGAGGCAGAGCTACAGAAGCCAAATGGAAAGATTAGCACATTTAGGGACTTTCCAAGAACTATAATGTTTGATGGACTAGGTTTCTGTTCTGGTAGGTATGTGCTGTTTCAAAGTATACATGGCACTTTCATCATGGATTCAGTTGTATTAAGATCTGGGTGCCTGCTAAGGTCTAGAGGCCTGTTATACTGTCAACATGTCACTCTGGTAGTGGCTCTAGAAATGCTATTTCTCTGAGAGCTGCAATTTCTCATTGATTAATGGCATACTCATTTTTATTTAGTATTTTCTAAATATAAACCAAAAATTTCCACAAGAGTAACTGTTTATTATTGCTCAATTAGAACTCATAGAATCTTTTTTCAACTGTGTCAACCATAATGATATCCCAGACAAAAATATACCATGCTTGTTGTTTTAAGAAAAAAAAAAGGCATACAGTCCTGGTGAGTATGATCAACAGCTACAATCCAAAAGAATTCCTCTTGTGAGTTCGTTGCACACACAGCTACCAAGGGCATTATATGGAAGTCCTACTCTAGCTTTGGAAGGTAAATTATATCATGATACATTCATTAACTTCTGGGACTTTGTTGGACAATTTCCACTAGGCACACTAGTATGCTACTGCAAGCTCATCACTTTGGATATATAAGCAGAAGGATCAGGCGTTCAAGGTCATACTCAAATATCTAGTGAGATGGCTGCTGACCTAGAATCTAGGATACTCAATGCCATGTCTAAAGGAAGAAAAGGCTCATTTTACCATGGGAATATATGGTGAAATTTAAGGATCCATGATCAACTTGTATTTAATTATTATGTCTAATTTATCATCATCTTTAAGCATCAGAACAGAGGCAAAACACAATGTTGATCAGCATTTGGTCTCAAAAACTAACTGCAGAACTTTCTGTTAAGTGACCTTAAAAATGGAGCCAATACGAAAGCTTTTCATGTCTGCTGCTCTAAAGCAGTCCTCTGTGGCTTCTTGGTAATAAGTGAAGAGCTGTTCATTCAGGCAAATCCTGGGTTTCAGACCAGATTTTCTGGGGATCACAGCACATTATGTGAATGCCAGCCCTGTGAGAAGGGCATGTGTGTTTATAGGGCCCACTCCAAAGTAAAGTCTCAGGCACAGAAAATAAACAGAGTTCTCAGTCACTATTTATTTATCATTGCTAACCTAGAATTCATTAATGGCATGGACTGTCCTAAACTTTAATTTGAGCCACAAATATTCTTCACAGAGTGCCATGTTGCTGAACATTTTTTTGCCTTGTCTGCCTTTCGGCATCTTAGAATTACAACTCAGCAGTGATTAAAACAGGATTTGAACTAAGGCAAATCAGGTGAGGATCTGAGATGATTCAGAGCATGTAGCTTTGGCAAGCAGTTAGCTTTGTTTATGCCAAGGGCTTTATATCCCTACATTAATAAAGTTTAAAAGTTGATGCATGCTACTGACATTTATTGATTCCAATATATTTTTGGCTCCTTGGAAAAGCTCATGTGGAAATTTTCATGATGTGTATCACCTTCTCAGGCATCTTTTCTTTGCCATAACACACCATTTTCTACTTCAACAGCTCCCCTTAACACTCTTGATGTGATATTAATGATGGGCCTCCAGTGTTGAAGTACTGAAACTTACTCCTTTGGACAGCCTTCACCATCAGGGCACAGAGTCATGTTTAGGTTTCAGAATTTCTCCCATTTGTTGAATGTTAGGACTAACTATAATGTTTCAATTCTGCCATTTCAACATGAGTTTAGCAACTTTAAATATAATGTGGCTGTCCTATTTCTGAAAAGGAGTACTTATGAATCTAAGAAAAAAATTGAGTTCCTACACTATACTAATAAATTTGGGGTAAACTAGATCATAAAAATATAAGCTAAGCATCGTGGCCAGGCCAGGGTCAGCCAAGCCCATTGACAGATTTGATTTTGGTTTTATTCAACAAACTGTATCCTCAGAAACACAAGAAAATTTCAGTGACTGAAGGAAGATGCTGGGGAGGGACCACTCTGATATAGATGCAAAGGTCACTAAGGAAAGAGAAAGTTCTCTCTAGAGATCATATGGCAATATCAGTGTGATAGCTATTCTTGAAGTGGGAAAGACCACATTTAATCCAAATATTTTAAAACGGGAAGGTTCTGGTGGCAGCCAGCCTATATAAAGGACATAAAAGGAAACGTTGCTCTTTGCCTACTTGCCCTCACTCTGGCTCGCAAGGCCTTGAAGGACATTAGAGCCTACTTCTTTGGGATTCTGGATGAAACTTAAAACCAGCTAAGACATCCAGTCTCAAAGACTCAACAACTGCAACTGCTGAATTCTTGGACTTTCCAGCAACAGGCAGCCATTATTATACTAGCAGGACCACAAACTGTGAGTTGCTCAAATAAACCTATAAATAAATGTGTGTGCGTGTGTGTGTGCGTGTGCGTGTGTGTGTGTGTGTGTTATGTATGTATGTATGTCCAGAAGGGCAGAAAGACACACAAAGAATTATCAAGAGGGAAGGGTATAAATGTGATGTAGATACAGTGCTTACATATGAAAACTGGAACTTCATCAGATTAGCCTTCACTACACACAAGTCATCATGTGGCTATAGGTGAGTTATTTGACCTTTCTAGGTCTTAATCAGTTATGTATGTTAAGTATATATCTAAATACTTTAATAAATGTGTTAAAATTTTACCATTATTGAATATGTTAAATCATATAAATTTCCTCATTTCTACCAGTCACCCAGAATAGCTACTGGTATTATTAAAAGGTATTATCAATAATTCTAATATTAGTTAATATTAGAATTAATTTGCAAAATAAACAATCCTCACTAAAGAATAAATGAGATTACATACATATCCCTTAATATGTTTCCTGGTACATTACAAATACTTAATAACTAACTGGTAGTTAGGTATAATAATCTCATTATCTTTCAAGTCAGAGATTTCTAATGTTCTATAATATAACACAAAACATTAATTTCTCATCTTCATTTTTAAGTGTCCCTAGTAAAAGAGGTATCAAATAATTTCTTTAACAGAAAAAGTAAATTTTAAATTTATTTAAATTTCAACAAGCCATATACATAATTTTAAAAATTAATTTTAAAACTGAGTTTTAAAGCCTCACTTGAGTCTGATCAAGTTTCAGGTTTAAACATAGATTTAGATGTTGACAGTCCATCCTTGCCATTTTGCCCAGAAGTCTGTCAAGGCATTTTAAATTCTATGATGGCTATTCTTGATTTCTAACATAATTACAACTGGAATTAACTAAAGCAATTTTTTAATTAAATATTTGAAGTGAGAGGACCAACTTTTTAAGCAATATACTATTTTTTATTGAAAACATGTTTCATGCTGTTATCACACTCAGAGATTTAAGATTTTGAATGAAGAAATATGGAAGTCAAAGTGTGTCTCTGTTGTCTTCTGAGATAGCAACACATATTAGTATGAAGGGGTTATTTACAGACACACACTAAAGAAGGAATAGTTTAAAAAACTGGAGAATAGGCAGACCCTAGGCATAAGTTCTGTAACTAGTCCCACAACACTCAGAGGAAGCTCCACTCCCAGCCCAGGATCAGAGGTGTGGAGGACACAACATCTGTCCCAACACTAGGAGTAACTGGGACCAGCAGGACCAGGCATACAGGAACTCCACCAGCCCAGTGGCTCGGTTTCCTTCAGTCTCTCTGGGCTGGTGTCCTAAGCAGAAGACCTTGGGCACAAGCTCCACAACCAGTCCCACAACACCCAGAGGAAGCTCCACTCCCAGGTGCTCTAACAAGCCCAGGAACACAAGATCCCAGAATCACAGGATCACAGAGACAACTTCACTCTGAGGAGTTCTGATACAAATAGGATCACAGGAAGGACAGGCTCCAGTCAGATTTAGCAAGGGCAGGTAGCACTAGAGTTATCCAGATTAGGGGGGTGGGGAAGCCTAAGAAAATAAACAACAAAACGAAGGTTACTTGGCATCATCAGAACCCAATTCTCCCACTATAGCAAGTCTTAGACACACCATCACACCAGAAAAGCAAGATTCAGATCTACAATCACTTCTAATGATGATGATACAGGACTTTAAGAAAGACATAAATAGCACTCTCAAAGAAATACAGGAGAATACAGGTAAAGAGCTAGAAGCCCTTAAAGAGGAAACACAAAAGAACTACAGGAAAACAAAATCAAACAGGTGAAAGAAATGAACAAAACCATCCAGAATCTAAAAATGGAAATAGAAACAATAAAGAAATCAGAAAGAGAGACAACTCTGGAGTTAGAAAACCTAGTAAAGAAATCAGGAGTCATAGATGCAAGCATTACCAACAGAATACAAGAGATAGAAGAGAGAATCTCAGGAGCAGAAGATACCATAGAAAACATTGACACAACAGTCAAAGAAAATGCAAAAAGCAAAAAGCTCCTAAACCAAAACATCCAGAAAATCCAAGATACAATGAGAAGACCAAACCTAAGGATAATAGGTATAGAAGAGAATGAAGACTCCCAATGTAATGGGCCAGAAAATATCTTCAACAAATTTATAGAAGAAAGCATCCCTAACATAAAGAAAGAGATGTCCATGAACATACAAGAAGCCTACAGAACTCCAAATAGACTGGACCAGAAAAGAAATTCTTCCCATCACATAATAATAGAAACACTAAATGTACTAAACAAAGAAAGAATTTTAAAAGCAGTAAGGGAAAAAAGTCAAGTATCATATAAAGGCAAGCCTATCAGAATTACACCAGACTTCTTACCAGGACTATGAAAGCTAGACGATCCTGGACAGATGGCATACAGACCCTAAGAGAACACAAATGCCAGCCCAGGCTACTATACCCAGCAAAATTCTCAATTACCATAGATGGAGAAACCAAGATATTACATGACAAAACCAAATTTACACAATATCTTTCCACAAATCCATCCATACAAAGGATAATAGATGGAAAACAACAACATAAGGAGTAAAACTACACTAGAAGAAATAATAAAGTAATCTTTCAATAAATCCACACAAATCTAATTCCACCTCTTACAATAAAACTCCAATTACTTTTCCTTAATATCTTAATATGAAAATTAATATTACCAACATATCCTAATCGATTGAAATTCAAAAATATGAGGAATTAAAAATTTGTTGATTGTCATCCAATGGTCTCTCTAATTGATAATTAGAGAAATAGGTCCAATATTGTACAATCTATATACACTTTCGGCTTGTTTGTTCATGACAGTGTCTTGCTGTGTACAACATAAGGGTCTTGAAATCTTGCTTCTCCTATTTCAGCCTTTCTATTAGTAGTGTTGTTTATTTGATGTTTTTACACTACACTATGGTTTTCAGAACAACTTATATATTCAAAACTATTTATATACCCAAAAGGAACACAGACAATTAACTAGGGAGGTGGCTTGTTAGAGAACAACAAAGAGTGAGACTGAAAGCTTTGCTTGACGTTTGTAACTCTTGTATCAAGTTTGAAGAAGAGGACTTTATAAGTTACTCTTTCTCTGAGATGAATGCTTTTCCAAATTATCACAACTAATGAACCAAATTCTTACCCTCACCTAGTGTCTGTGCCACCCTCCAAGCAGAATCATTTTTCATTGAAACAGTTGGTGAATGACTTTATGTATAGACCATCTTAATACATACACCATTTCTTAAATGAATGTTACCTGTGGGTAACATACCTGTTACCTGTGGGCTGAGAATAAAGTCACTCACTCAAATCAAATAGTTTTGACCATAGCAGGAAGTCTATATCGAAAAATTGTGCCTACAATTCATTCCTTGGTGCAGCAGAACTGTCAACTCTCAGCTTACCTATGATGGAGGTAAATCCTTTGGTGATGTGAGAGTCATTGAAGGCCTTGTGAGGGCCTTATTACAATGAAATCCAATGTCTAAAAATCGTTCTTATTTTGGGCTTGTACCACAGTAAGAGCCAAGATTTTAAGCTCTACTAAATACACAACAAACAAACAAAAAGACTTTATATATTTATGTTCATTTAAGAAAATACTAGTAGTGGTATATTATTTTGAAATATACAGTTAATATGTTTGGAGTTATTTAAAATTTATATTGAGAAAAATGTATGTATTGTCTGTATTGTAGACAAGCATCTACATAACACTGTTAAATTGATTGTTCTTTTATATCAAACAACTTTTATAATACCCATTTTTATTATTATAATATTTTATAAATGTTAAGGAATATGACAAAAAAGATATTGTAGGTATTGAAGGGGGGTCTCTGGGAGGAGTTAGGGTACAAAAGGGAAACAAGAAGGTAATTTAATTCTATTTACTTAAAATATATTTTTAAATGTTAACAAATTCAGACAAATTAAAATCATGTAACCTTTCTCATCATAATGTAATAAAAGTTAAAAAATAAAATAAAAAGAAATACAGGAGAACACAGGTAAACAGCTAGAATCCCTTAAAGAATTACAGGAAAACACAATCAAACAGGCAAAAGAAATGAACAAAACTATCCAAGATCTAAAAATGGAAATAGAAACAATAAAAAAAAAATCACAAAGGATGACAAACCTGGAGTTACAAAACCTAGGAAAGAGATCAGGAGTCATAGATGCATAGATCCTTAATATTTCTTAAAATATGTACACTAGCATCTTGACAGCACACCTGAAAGCTCTAGAACAAAAGAAGCAAATACACTCAAAAGGAGTAGATGGCAGGAAATAATCAAACTTAGGGCTGAAATCAACCAAATAGAAACAAAAAGAACTATACAAAGAATCAAGAAAACCAGAAGCTGGTTCTTCGATAAAATCAACAAAATAGATAAACCCTTATCCAGACTAACTAGAGACATATCAAAATTAATAAAATCATAAATGAAAAGGGAGACATAACAAGGAAATGTATCTTAAAATAATTATTCTGTTTGTTGAATATTAACAGTTGAAAATATTAAAATCATGTTCTACAATCATGGAAATATTATTGATAATTTTTGTCGCTGTGCCTGAAATTAGCATTTTCTTAATGTTTAATTTCAAAGTTTTTTATTTTGAAATTCTTAAAATATACTTACTGATAAAATAATTCTTTTCCTGTAAACACTGATAATCTTTTTTAAGAAAACTTATAGTTAGACAATGTACACAGATATATAATGTGTTTTAAATACTCTCTGTGTCAGGTGATATCATATAGGGGCTTTTGTATATATATTTCTTAATGGTTAATTTTTAATATTCTATGGTCTTTTACTATACTTAATTTCCAAAGACTACTTTGTATGTTTTGAAACAACTTAGTACTCAACATTAGATATAGGATCCTCAGTTATGGATAGTGCTAATTGTTCATTAATGATATTTTTAGGGTATGAAAGGATATGAATATAAAAGTTGAACAAATTTTTATGTATTATTTGATTCTCAAAATACTCAATATTATTATGTTTGATGTATAAAATTCATTTAATAATAAACAAATTTAAGGAAAAAAAAGAAAGAAAGAAATCATCACCAGTCTAGCCACAGTGAGAGTCATGTCAGCCAGTGTTACCATTTTTCTTGTTCCCTGACCATAAGAGCTCCCTTGCTTAACTAATAAGAGTGTTTCATTCTGAACTTTAGTCTGCTTTCTAAGACTTTTTTCATAAGAGCCAGTAGTAAAAACATCTCAACCTCAAAAAAAAAAAAAAAAAGAAAAAAAAGAAAAAAGAAAGAAACGAGAATGTTTGTTGAATGATCAGTGTATATTATCTTAGATTACACTTACTGATGTTAGTGCCATTGTTCCTAATTCTTTTTCTTTTTCTTTATTGGATATTTTCTTTATATTTCAAATGTTATCCCCTTTCCCAGTTTCCCTCCCTCCCAGAAACACCCTATCACATCCTCCCTCCCCCTGCTTCTATGAGGGTGTTCCACCACCAATCCACCCACTCCCACCTCCCAGCCCTTGATTCCCCTACACTGGAGAGTTCATCTGATGAAGGACCTCTCCTTCCATTGGTGCTTGACAAGGCCATCCTCTGCTACATATGCAGCTGGAGCCATATGTTCTCCTTTGTTGATGGCTTAGTCCCTAGGAGTTCTGGGAGGTCTGGTTGGTTGATATTGTTGTTCTTCCAATGGGGTTCCAAACTCCTTCAACTCCTTCAGTCCCTTCTCTAACTCCTCTATTAGAGGCCCCACATTCAGTCCAATGACTGGCTGCTAACATCCACCTCTGTATTTGTAATTCTCAGGCAGGTCCTCTCAGAAGACAGCCATATCAGGCTCCTTTCCATGTGCACTTCCTGGGATCCACAATAGTGTCTGGGTTTGGTAGCTGTATATGGGATGAATCCCCAGGTGGGACAGTCTCTGGGTGGCCTTTCCTTTAGTCTCTGCTCTATACTTTATCTCCATATTTGCTCCTGTGAGTATTTTGTTCTCCTTCTAAGAAGGACTAAAGCACCCACACTTTGGTCTTATTTCTTGAGGTCTGTGAATTATACTGTGGTTATTTGGAAATTTTGGGTTAATATCCACTTATCAGTGAGTGCATTCCATGTGTTTTCTTTTGTGATTGGGTTGCCTCACTTGAGATGATATTTTCTAGTTATATTAATTTCCCTAAAAATGTCATGAATTTCCAGAGTTGTACCAGCTTGCATTCCCACCAGCAATGGAGGAGTGTTCCTCTTTCTCCACACCCTCATCAGCATCTACTGTCCCCTGAGTTTTTGATTTAAGTAATTCTAACTGGTGTGAGGACAAATCTCAGAGCTGTTTTGAATTGCGTTTCCCTGATGACTAAGGATGTTGAACATTACTTTAGGTGTGTCTTGGCCATTCTATATGCTCAGTTGAAAATTCTTTGTTTAGCTCTCTACTAGTAGGGTTATTTGGTTCTCTGGAGTCTAACTTCTTGAGTTCTTTGTATATACTGGGTATTAGTCCTCTATCCAATGTAGGATTGGTAAAGATAGTTTCCCAATCTGTTGGTTGCCATTTTGTCCTATTGACAGTGTCCTTTACCTTACAGAAGCTTTGCAATTTTATGAGGTCCCATTTGTCAATTCTTGATCTTACAGCATAAACCATTGTTGTTCTCTTCAGGAATATTTTCCCTGTGCCCATATGTTCGAGGCTCTTCCCCACTTTCTCCTCTATAAGTTTCAGTGTATCTAGTTTTATGTGGAGGTCCAGTTGGACTTGAGCTTTGTACAAGGAGATAAGAATTGGTTGATTTGCATTCTTCTACATGGTGACCAACAGTTGAATCAGAGCCATTTATTAAAAATGGTCTTTTTTTTTTTTTTACAATGGATGGATTTAACTCCTTTATCAAAGATCAAGTGACAATATGTATGTGGGTTCATTTCTTGGTCTTCAATTCTTTTCCATTGAGCTTCCTGCCTGTCTCTGTACCAATACCATGCAGTTTTTAATCACTATTGCTCTGTAATATACTTTGAGGTCAGAGATGGTGATTCCACCAGTTCTTTTATTGTTGAGAATAGTTTTCGCTGTCCTGGACTTTTTATTATTCCACATGACTTGGTGAATTGCTCTTTGTAACTCTATGAAGAATTGAGTTGGAATTTTTGTACAGAGCTGCCTGAACGTCACCCTAAAGATGGCACCAGCTTCCGCTCCTGGCTAGAGCGCAAGAGTAGTAAACAACTCCTTATTTGGCTGTGCTTGTTTGCCTGGCTTGCTTCTGAGTATGGCAAGCTATCTGCACGCACCACATGGCCTACTGAGATAGGCTCAGGATAGAGCATTTAAGGGCCTGGGGGATTTGCCCTCGGGGGGAGCAGTCAGTGAG
Organism: Montemys delectorum; assembly: GCA_019843815.1. Classification (NCBI taxonomy): domain Eukaryota; kingdom Metazoa; phylum Chordata; class Mammalia; order Rodentia; family Muridae; genus Montemys; species Montemys delectorum. Next base: position 15,620 of record JADRCD010219721.1, read on the forward strand.
TGAGTGAGTGAGTGAGTCAGTCAGTCAGTCAGTCAGTCAGTCAGTCAGTCAGTGAGTGGGGGAGAAAGTCAGAAGTCAGAAGAATGTATCAAGTTCCTGAATAAACTGCATGGAGAAGAGCTCGTGAATTGCTTCTTTCTTGCTGGTCGAGGTGGAAGCGACAAGTGGTGTGCTTGTAAGGGGAACCTCTCCCTGAGACGAGACGAGCTTAAAACTTCTTGCAGTCAGGGCAGCTGGCTGGTAAGTTCCCAGGTGAGAAGGGACAATAAGGTCCTTGGAAGTAGAGGCTATAAAGACTCCGGAGAGGAGCAATAAGGTTTCTCGGTAAATCGAACTAAGTAGAAGTGAAAGTAACTATGGGTGCTTCTTCGTCGCACCCAATTTTTGTGGCTCTTCAAGAGCTGTTATCTTCAAAAAAATTTACAACTGAATAGAAGTACTTTAGAGAGGTTTCTCAGCAAGTGTGATACTGCAGCTCCCTGGTTTGCAGTGTCTGGCAACTTAACAGTGGCTTGCTGGGATAAGCTCGGAAAAGATTTAGATTTTGCATGGGAGCAGGGGATGTCTAAGAGCGATGTTAGACCAGTGTGGAGGCTAATCAGGGGTTGTCTAGAAGATCAAAGGTACTGTAAAGCAGTAGAGGAAGGACAGGCAGCGTTAGAGCAGATAAAAGAGGAGTGTTCGGTAAAGTCAGAAAAGGAAAGTACAGACACGGAGTGGTCAGATACAGATGAAGAGTTGGAAACCCTAATTAGGTCCTTTTGCCCTGAAGTGTGGCGGACAGTTAGAACTGAATTGTCACTTGTTTGTCCAGTTTTTCAAGATGCACAGGGTCAGCGTTATCATGAGCCCTTGGATTTTAAGGTTATAAAGTCCTTGGCTGAGTCCATCCGTACTTACGGGATCACAGCCTCTTTCACTTTACCTAGATTAGAAAGCTTTTCTCATTGAATTTGCTAATGAACAGGCAGATGCTAATCGTGCAGCTGGGAATCAAGCCTGGGTTAGGGATATGCTTTTGGGGCAAGGTTACTTTGCTAATCAACAGACTGGTTACTAGCAGCTGCCGTGATGCATCTGAGTAAGAACAAATAGATACCCTCTGGCAGCTAGCACAAGTAGGCTGTGAGTGGAAATATCCTGGCTTGTGTGTGACTTCCATTCAACATCAAAGTATTACTCAGGCTGCTAATCTCTCTCGATAGTTCTCTCAATATCTTACAAGAAATCGGTTGAGATTGGCTATTGTCAGTGTCAACTCTACTCGAGGGGATGCAGGGCTGATGGATTATCATCTTGGATTGCCTCTGCTGTGAACCATCTGACAGAATAGGCAGCCATGGGTGCTCTTTTAGCCCTATTGCTGATTGTCTGTTTCACTGGTCTCTGGTGTTTGTGTAAGATAAGGATTGTTCAGAAGTGGAATGCAGCCATGGTGGTTGAAGTATTTACAGCCATTGAGGCAGGGCAGTCTCCCCAAGCATGGCTTGCTGTCATGCAGAAATAACTGTCCATTGACCTTTGGGTTATGGGATCGTTGCGTTTGGGATGTGAGGCTTAGCACTGCACTTGAGGTGTGCCGCCTGCAGCTAGCAACCTCAAGAAGAGCATGTCTGATAGCATACAGATTGATGCCCCAGAACCTGTCTCTGCAAAAAAGCATCGGACGGGTCTGGCCCTCCCTGGGAGGCATGAAGCCTGGGGTGGGGTAGTACAATGTCCCTGTATTTCTTCTTCACCTTTCAGAGATCAGACCTCTGTTCTTGTCCGTTTCGCTGTAAAACAAAAAGGGGGAACTGTAGAGAGCTGCCCAAACTGCGCCATAAAGATGGTGCTGGCTTCTGCTCCTTGCTGGAGTGCAAGAGTAATAAACAACTCCTTATTTGGCTATGCTTGTTTGCCTGGCTTGCTTCCGAGTATGGCAAGCTATCTGCACGCACCACATGGCCTACTGAGATAGGCTCAGGATAGAGCATTTAAGGGCCTGGGGTGTTGCCCTCGGGGGGAACAGTCAGTCAGTGAGTGAGTGAGTGGGGGAGAAAGTCAGAAGTCAGAAGAAGAATGTATTAAGTTCCTGAATAAACTACATGGAGAAGAGCTCATGAGTCGAGTCTTTCTTGCTGCCTGAGACGACACGCGACAAATTTTAATGGGGATTGCGTTGAATCTGTAGATTGCTTTCGGCAAGATTGCCATTTTTACTATATTATTCCTGCAAACTCATCTTACCATTTTCTGAGATCTTCAATTTCTTTCTTGAGAGACTTGAAGTTCTTATCATATAGATCTTTCACTTGCTTAGTTAGAGTCACTCCAAGGTATTTTATTTTATTTGTGGCTATTGTGAAGGGTGTCATTTCCCTAATTTCTTTCTCAGCATGTTTATCCTTCAAGCTACTGATTTTTTGAGTTAATCTTAAATCCAGCTTCTTTGCTGAAGTTGTTTATCCGCTTTAGGAGTTCTCTGGTGGACTTTTGGAGGTCACTTATGTATACTATCATATCATTTGCAAATAGTTCTACCTTGACTTCTTCTTTTCCAATTTGTATCCCTTTGACCTTCTTTTGTTGTCTAATTGCCCTAGCCAGAACTTCAAGTACTATGTAGAATAGATAGGGAGAGAGTGGGCAGCCTTGTCTAGTCCCTGATTTTATTGGGGTTGCTTCAAGTTTTTCTCCATTCAGTTTGATGTTGGCTACTGGTTTGCTGTATATTGCTTTTACTATATTTAGGTATGGACCTTGAGTTCCTAATCTTTCCAAGACTTTTAACACGAAGGGATGCTGAATTTTCTCAAATGCTTTTTCAGCATCTAATAAAATGATCATGTGTTTTTCTTTTTGAGTTTGTTTATGAAATGGATTACGTTGATGGATTTCTGCATATTGAACCATCCCTGCCTCTCCTGGATGAAGCCTTGATGGTGGTGAATGATCATTTTTATGTGTTCTTGGATTCAGTTGACAAGAATTTTATTGAGTATTTTTGCATCAATGTTCATAAGGGAGATTGGTCTTAAATTCTCTCTCTTCATTTGATCTTTGTGTAGTTTAGGTATAAGCATAATTGTGGTTTCATAGAGTGAATTTGGTAGTGTACCTTCTGTTTCTATTTTGTGGAATAATTTGAAGAGTATTGGTATTAGGTCTTCTTTAATGGTGTGATAGAATTCTCCATTGCACACATCTGACCCTGGGCTCATGTTGGTTGAGAGAATATTAATGACTGCTTCTATTTCTGTAGGGGTATGGGACTGTTTAGAAGGTTTATCTGATCCTTTTAACTTTGGCACCTTGTATGTGTCTGGAAAATTGTTCATTTCATCCAGATTGTCCTGTTTAATTGAGTATAAACTTTTGTACTAGGTTCTGATGATTTTTTGAATTTCCACAGTTTCTGTTGTTATGTCTCCCTTTTCATTTCTGATTTTGTTAATTTGAATAATGTCCCTGTGCCCTCTGGTTAGTCTGGCTAACTATCCATCTTGTTTATTTATCTTGTTGATTTTCTCAAATAACCAGCTCCTGGTTTGCTTGATTCTTTGTATAGTTCTTTTTGTTTCTATTTGATTGATTTCAGCCTTGAGTTTGATTATTTCCTGCCATCTACTCCTCTAGGGTGTATTTGCTTCTTTTTGATCTAGAGCTTTCAGGTGTGCTGTCAAGCTGCTAGTGTAAACTCTCTCCAGTTTCTTTGTGGAGGCATTCAGAGCTACTTGTCTTCCTCTTTGCAATGCTTTCCTTGTGTCTCATAAGTTTGGGTATGCTGTGGCTTCAATTTCATTAAATTCTAAAAAATCTTTAATTTTTTTATCTTTTCCTTGACCAAGTTATCATTGAGTAGAGTGTTGTTCAGCTTCCATGTGTATGTGGGTATTCTACTGTTTTTGTTGTTATTGAAGACCAGCCTTAGTCTGTAGTAATCTGATAGGGTGCATGGGATTATTTCACTCTTCTAATATCTGTTGAGGCCTGTTTTGTGGCCACTTAAATGGTCAATTTTGGAGAAGGTACCATGAGGTACTGAAAAGAAAGTATATCCTTTTGCTTTAGGATGAAATATTCTATAAATATCTGTTAGATCCATTTGGTTCATAACTTCTGTGAATTTCATTGTGTCTCTGTTTAGCTTCTGTTTCCATGATCTGTCCATTGCTGAGAGTGGGGTTTTGAAGTCTCCCACTACTATTGTGTGGGGTATGATGTGTGTTTGAGCTTTAGTAAAGTTTCTTTTATGAATGTGGGTGCCCTTAAATTTGGAGCATAGACATTCAGAACTGAGAGTTCATCTTGGGAGATTTTTTTTCTTTGACCAGTATGAAGTGTCCTTCCTTATTGTTGTTCAAATGACTGGGGGCCTGGGCTACGGCCCTGGCCCACCTGCTGAGGCTCTCTCTCTCCCAGGTGCCAGGGGGCCTGGTGCTGAGACCTGGGTCTCTCTCTCTCTCCTCCCGGGGCTGACCGGTACCTTGATTAAAAAGGAGGCAATGTATGAATGAGTTATTTTATTGTAGGAAGGGAAAATATGCTGGTGGTTGAGTAGAGAGAAGGAAAGGAGAGGAAGGAGAGAGAGAGAGAGAGAGAGAGAGAGAGAGAGAGAGAGAGAGAGAGGAGAAGAGGGAGAAGAGAACAAAGAGCAAAGAGGAGAGAGAGAGAGCAAGAGGGTAAGAGTTAGTAAGAGTGAGAGGGATAAGAGAACAAGAGAGTGAGGAGGGGGCAAAGCACCCTTTTTATTGTATGGGGCGTGGCATGCCTGGCTTGTGGTCAGATGATTGTGTGTAAGGTCCGGATAGAATGCTGGAAGTTTGAGGCATCTCCTGCAGGGGCAGCTGTGAGGGATCTGGGCTGAAATCTGAGCCATGGTCTCAGGAGCAATTCACTGAACACCTTCTGTCACTTTGAGCAAATGCTCAGTAGGTCTCCGGGGTTCGAAGGTGGCTCTGCTCTACTGGACTCGGGCTGTCAGAACTGCTCACTGCCCCACACCTTATTCTTTTTTTTATTTTGGTTGAAAGTCTGTTTTATCTGATACTAGAATGGCTACTCCAGCTTGTTTCTTGGGATCATTTGCTTGGAAAATTGTATTCCAACCTTTTACTCTAATGTAGTATCTATTTTTGTCACTGGTACATTTCCTGTATGCAGCAAAATGCTGAGTCCTGTTTAAATATCCAGTCTGTCAGTCTTTTTATTGGGAAATTGAGTCCATTGATGTTAAGAGATATTAGGAAAAGTGTTGTTGCTACCTGTTATTTTTGTCGCTAGAGGTGGCATTATGTTTGTGTGCCTATCTTCTTTTGCATTTGTTGAAGGATTACTTTCTTGCTTTTTCTAAGATGTAGTTTCCTTCCTCATGTTGGTGTTTTCCATCTATTATCCTTTGTAGGGCTGGATTTGTGTAAAGATACTGTGTAAATTTTGTTTTGTCATGGAATATCTTGGTTTCTCCATCTATGATAATTGAGAGTTTTGCTGTGTATAGTAGTCTGGGCTGGCATTTGTGTTCACTTAGGGTCTGTATGACATCTGCCTAGGGTCTTCTAGCTTTCATAGTCTCCGGTGAGAAGTATGATGTAATTCTGATAGGTATGAATATGTTACTTGACCTTTTTCCCTTACTGCTTTTAATATTCTTTCTTTGTTTTGTACATTTGTTGTTTTGATTATTATGTGACAAGAGAAATTTCTTTTCTGGTCCAGTCTATTTGGAGTTCTATAGGCTTCTTGTATGTTCATGGGCATCTCTTTCTTTAGGTTAGGGAAATTTTCTTCTATAATTTTGTTGAAGATATTTACTGGCCCATTACATTGGGAGTCTTCACTCTCTTCTATACCTATTACCCTTAGGTTTGGTCTTTTCATTGTGTCCTGGATTTCCTGGATGTTTTGGGTTAGGAGCTTTTTGCATTTTGCATTTTCTTTGACTGTTGTGCCAATGTTCTCTATGGTATCTTCTGCACCTGAGATTCTCTCTTGTATTCTGTTGGTGATGCTTGCATCTATGACTCCTGATTTCTTTCCTAAGTTTTATTGATTGTGTTTTCCTGTAGTTCTTTAAGGGATTTTTGTGTTTCCTCTTTAAGGGCTTCTACCTGTTTACCTGTGTTCTCCTATATCTCTTTAAAGGAGTTATTTATGTCCTTCATAAAGTCTTCTATTGCTTTCATGAGAAGTGACTTTAGATCTGAATCTTGCTCTTCCAGTGTGATCATGTATCCAGGACTTGCTATGGTGGAAGAATTGGGTTCTGATGATGCCAAGTAACTGTGGTTTCTGTTGTTTCTGTTCTTATGCTTGTCTCCTGCCACTTGATTATCTCTAGTGCTCCCTGCCCTCACTATATCCGAATGGAGCCTGTGCTTTCTGTAGTCCTGGTTGAGTCAGAACTCCTAAGAGTTCAGCTGTCTCTGTGATTATGTGATTCTGGGATCCTGTGATCCTGAGATTCTGGGTGTGTCAGAGTTCCTTGTAGTCAAGCTGCTCTGAGATCCTGAGATCCTGGTGTGACCAAGCTCCTAGGAACCTGGGATCCTAAGACCCTGGTCATGCTAGAGAGCCTGGGAGAGGACCGTTCAGACTGGTAGGAACTTGAGCCACTGGTCAGGCAGGGTTCCTGTGTTCCTGAATCCTGCTGGTCCCAGTAACTCCTGGTGCTGTTGGAACTGATGTGTATTCTCCTCACCCCTGATCCTAAACCTGAGCATGCTAGAGTGCCTGGGAGTGAAGCCTCCTCCAGGAGCTGTGGGACTGATCAATGAGTTCATGCTCAAGGTAGACTGGGGCAGACTAGAAGGAACCCAAGCCACTTTAGGATCTGTTTTTAATCCATAATCTTTTGAGATTGAATTAAACCTATATATTCTGGGCCACATTATCTGATAGCAGTCTATATGGAAAAGGAATCTCTCTCTCTGTCTCTCTCTGTCTCTGTCTCTGTCTCTGTCTCTCTCTCTCTCTCTCTCTCTCTCTCTCTCTCTCTCTCTCTCTCTCTCTGTGTGTGTGTGTGTGTGTGTGTGTGTGTGTGTGTGTGTGTGTGTATTTTCTCAACATCATTCTGGCTGGCAATTCTATTCCTTCCTTGACATTAGAGGCTACTTCTTTAGGATTACAGTGTATATTGAAGACTAGATGAGACATCCAGCCTTGTGGACTAAACAGCTACTGGATTCTTGGACTTCCCATTGTTGAACAGACACTGTTGAACTAGCTAGATCACAACATGCAAGCCAATAAATCCATGCATAGACAGACAGACAGACATGGTGATAGAATCTTGTACTGGCTGGTTTTGTGTGTCAACTTGACAAAGGCTGGAGTTATCACAGAGAAGGGAGCTTCAGTTGGGGAAGTGCCTCCATGATATCCAACTGTGGAGCATTTTCTCAATTAGTGATCAAGGGGGTAGGGTTCCTTGTGGGTGGTGTCATCCCAGGGCTGGAAGTCTTGGGTTCTATAAGAGAGCAGGCTGAGCAAGCCAGGAGAAGCAAGCCAGTAAGGAACATCCCTCCATGGCCTCTGCATCAGCTCCTGCTTCCTGACCTGCTTGAGTTCAAGTACTGACTTCCTTTGTGATAAACAGCAATGTGGAAGTAAGCTGAATAAGCCCTTTCCTACCCAACTTGCTTCTTGGTCATGATGTTTATGCAGGAATAGAAACCCTGACTAAGACAAATCTTTTTATCTGTTCTTTCCCTCTAGGGAACTCTGACTAATACAGTATGTGAAGCATGCTCTTCAGACACTCTGCAACTTGAAAACCTTCAGAATATCCCACTAAATTCTGACAAACATGTCCATATATTTTGATGAAATTTCTAGTGAAAGCCAGATGTGACTAATTAGCAAAAGCTTAAATGAAAGCACTTAAACATATAATATTTGGCCAGCTTGTTTAGACGGAAAGTTCAGTCTTCTGGATTCAAGTGCAATTCTAGCCATCTCCAGTGTGAAGTGAGCAGCCTTAGAAAGACATACAACAGCAGCAAGCTAAATAGATTATCCATGGAAGTCCTTACTGATGACAGCTATTGTGAGTGTATATGACCTCTAGCAATGGTCTACTTAGATTTCACTGTATTCTCCATCTTTTAATTTGGTTTTTGAAATAATTTATGCCAAGATAGCTCTATTTCTTAAGATCAAAAGGTAAGGCACATTAGAGCATTAGAATATTTTTGAAAAACTGAGGAGGGCTTTGATCATTTTAGCCTTCATTTGATCACCTGTGTCTTACAATGTATCACACAGGCCCATTCTATTAATAATATTATACTGATTGGAATAACTAATCAGGAAGTAAGAACCACTCTGAACTTGCTGGTAAAGTGTACACATATGAGACAATGGGAAATAAATGTGGCCAAAATGTAAGGGCCTTCTACCTTAGTGAAAATTTTAGAAGTCCAATGACATTGAGTATCAGATATAAACTTTCTAAGGTGACAGATATGTTGTTGCACCTGAACCCTGTGACCATTTAAAAAAAAAAAGAAAAAAAAAAGCTTAACATTTGCTCGACATATTTGGATTTTCGAGGCAGCACATTTTTCACTTGGGTACATTTTCTTTTTTTTCTTTCTTTTGGCTTTTCAAGACAAGGTTTCTCTGTATAGCCTGGGCTGTCTTGGAACTCACTCTGGAGACTATGCTGGCCTCAAACTCAGAAATCCAGCTGCCTCTGCCTCCCAAGTGCTGGGATTAAATGCATGTACAACTATTGTGTGGCTGGAGCATATTTTTGTTTGTTTGTTTTCTTTTTTATATACAAGGTTTCTCTGTATTGCTCTGGATGTCCTGGAACTCACTCTGTAGACCAGGCTGCCCTCGAACTCAGAAATCTGCTTGCTTCTGCCTCCCAAGTACTGGAATTAAAAGCACGCACCACCACTGCCCAGAACACTAGAGCATTTTTGACCCTTTCAACTGTGATAGTTGATTTTGCTCACAAACATGATATGATCTGGATTCAACAAAGTTCCTGACACTGAGCTCAGCAGGTCTGTGATGGTTATTTCCTGAAAAGGTTAGCTTATGGAAGACTCTGTCTCTGAGGTACATGTGGCTGATATCCTTTGTGACACCAAAAATCAGCTTATTTGGATTTCCAATATAGACTAAAAACCAGTGCCTCTCCAAAAATATCCCTGTCCTTCAGCACCATAATTAGGGCTGTTGAAGTATCTAACCTCATTCTCTGAGCAGCTCCTGGGTTCTCAGTCTCTCCAATGTTGACAGCCATTGTTGAACTATCAAACCTAAATCTGACAAGCCAGTACAACAAATCCACTTTATAACATATTCATTCTATTAAATCTCTTGTTCAGGAGAACCCTGGCAAATATATAAGTTAACCAATCAAGTAAACTACTGCCATCAAGCTAAGCTTGATGTATGCTAAGCTAGGAGTGTTACACCATTTCACAAACCAAGGGACTTAGAGTCTCATATACCCACTTTGGAGTGGGGCCTGGAAACAGAATATCTAGGCTACTGTGCCAAATGCTTTATCACTTGGGGCATATGTTACAGTAAATCTCAATGGCATATCAGGTGTCAATGAGAAACATAGACTTTGGCAAGTCCCCATAAGATTACAAAAATGACCTGTAAGTCTTTGGAACAATCGCCCTTGGCCTGCTATTGGGTCTTAGTAGACACTGAATTCTTGACAATGGACTATCAAGTTGTCATCTAAGCTGAAGCACACATAAAGAGCTGGGTGTTACCTGACCTGACAAGCTATAAACTTGGATTTCACAACAGCAATGCATCATCAAATAAAAGCAGTATGTATGTAACTGGACCCAATCTGGTCCTGAAGACTCAAGTAAGTTACATGAAGAAGTCATCCATATGTAGCACTATGTAGCCAGAAATCTCTTTATGTTGCCATGTCCTTTGATTAAGGCCAGTGGCAGTTTACAGTAATTTATCCTGGCATAAAACTAATGGCCTGAAGTTTTCAGAAATGGAGATACAGGTCATCTTTCCAGGTAAATAACCAAGACCTTAGAGATGCTTGATGGTATTAGAGGGAATATGGAATAGATAGTAGAGGAAGGTAGTTATGATTACAAGTTAAGGTCATGTGACCAGTTAAAGAAACAATAAGTGTAATTAATAGGAGTGTTTCTGTACCATTTTGTTAAGAATATGTTTGTAAAGCCTTGTGGTGGTGACAGTGGTAGTGCATGCCTTTAATCCCAGGTCTAGGGAGGCATTTCTATAAGTTTGAGACCAGCATGGTCTACAAAGCAAGTTCCAGGGCAGCTATAGCTACATAAGAACCAAAATGTAAAGTTTGTATAAATATACAAAGAGGTTAAGCAGATATTTGTTTTCTTTCCACTATTTTTTTAACATGTAATATAACAACAGTTGAGATACTATCAGTGTTAAATGTTCCAAATCTATATTATTATTTCTAACTTATGGGATATTGAAATATTAAGCCTTTATCAAGAAACTTTGCTATCTATTCCAGAAGACTACAATGTTTTCAGTTGTATATGGGGTAGCTATATCATATCAAACACAATCATGACCTTGTCATTGTTCCCATTTTGAAATGAAGCAGGACATAAGAAAATTTGATTGGGGGTCAAGATGACAAAGGATAAATTTGTGATAATTAACTTTGATTGTCAACTTGACTAGACCTAGAAGTTACTAAGACATGCCTCTGGGCAAGTCTATGTGGACATTTCCAGGAAGAGTCTACTCAAAAGTAGATCATACCTTCCAGCAGTAGTTCAGATACAAGGAGGTCCAAGTTAAAAACAGTGCTCCTGTGGGTTTGATCTTAGCCATTCTGATTGGTGTGAGGTGGAATCTCAGGATTGTTTTGATTTGAATTTTCCTGATGCCTAAGGATGCTGAACATTTCTTTAGGTGCTTCTTGGCCATTCAAGTTTCCTCAATTGAGAATTCTTTGTTTAGCTCTCTTCCCCATTTTTATTAGCTATTTAGTTCTCTGGAGTCTAACTTCTTGAGTTCTTTGTATAAATTGGATAATAGCCCTCTATTGGATATAGGGTTGATAAAGATCTTTTCCTACTCTGTTGATTGCCATTTTGTCCTATTGACAGTGTCCTTTGCCTTTTTCAACTTTATGAGGTCCCATTTGTCAATACTTAATCTTAGAGCATAAGCTATTGGTGTTCTGTTCAGGAAATTTTCCCCAGTGCCTATGTGCTAGAGGCTCTTCCCTACTTTCTCTTCTATTAGTTCCAGTGTATCTGGTTTTATGTGGAGTTCCTTGGTCCACTTGGACTTGAGCTTTATACAAGAAGACAAAAATGAGTCAATTTGCATTCTTCTGTAGGGATGCTCACAGCCAACCATTGGACTGAGCAGCAGGTCCCCAATGTAGGAGAAAAAGAAAGGACTGAAGGAGCTGAAGGGATTTGCAACCCCATAGGATAAACAACATGAACAACCAGTCTCCCTAGAGCTCCCAGGGACTAAACCACCAACCAAAGAGTACACATGTAGGGACCCATGGCTCCAGCTGCATGTGTAGCAGAGGATGGTCTTGTGAGACATCAATGGTAAGAGAGATCTTTGGTCCTATGAAGCCTCAATGCCCCAGTGTAGGGGAATGCCAGCATAGGGAAGTGGGAGTGGGTGAGTAGGTGGGAGAACACTGTCATAGAAGCAGGGAGAAGGGGTTTTTAGAGGGGAAACCAGAAAAGGGGATAACATTTGAAATGTAAATAAAGAAGATATCTAATAAAAAATTAAAAAAAAACAATGCTCTTTGTTTGACTTCCTTCAAATGTCTTCCATTTCTAATGCAGAAGTATCAGGAGATAAATCCTAATAGCTCCTTCAAGTTTTGTAATTCAAGATCTATTTGGAATTAGTAACATTTAGCTAAATATTATCCACACCCTTTGCTTTTACCCCCATATGATACAATTCTAAGACACTGGTAAGTACATTAAACTCTTCCTCATACATTTAAAGCTCCTTTCAATTCTGTATCATTCGCCTGTGTTATAACAATGTTCCATATCTATAGAATATTATTCCTTTGTATGCCATTTTATGTGCTCTCAAAATGTAAAATCAGTACTGGATTGGGACTGTCAGGGGTTCTGGAGTGTGTCAAGTGTATCAGTGAGCATGAAAAATTTGAAGGCCAGAGAACAACTTCAGGTGTTTGCAACTCATTTTTTGAAGTGGGATCTCTCATGTTGGGATCCCCCTGTTAGGGATCCCAACAGAAGCACCTGTCTCTGCTTTCCTCAAGCTGGAATTATGAGTAGGCACTAGCATACTGAGTTTTTTTTTTTTAATGTGAATTGTGGAGACCAACTTAGGTCCTGTGTATGCAAGGCAAGCACTTTTCCATCTGAGCCTGCTCTTCCATCTGTGGGTTAGAACCTTGTACATCAAGTCTCCATAATTTTACTGATTGTAAAACATTTAAGACCTGAAGGTGCAAATTAGTGTGGCTTTACAGACATGACATTTTATTGGCAAAAGAACATCTTTCTCCAGGGTCACTCAGTAGTTTTTAATGAAGTTATATTGAATTTTTGTAATGAAACTTAAGACCAAGTGAAATTTTCTTGATGTGGGGTTTATTTCCAGAGGCTTGAAGGTTCTCTATAAACTCCAAGTCCATGTGTGGTTCATCGAAAATGCTGGTATGATTCAATCATCTGTGGAAAACCTAGATAGAATTTCAAGCAATTAGGAACAAGAGAATAAATGTGCTTCGTTTACTTTAGACCAAACTCTGTGGGTTTTGAATTTAGAACTGAACAATTGGGGTTTAAGGTCTACTCACAGGAAAAACATGATTTCCTGATGGAAAGAAAAAAATTGAAGAAAAGAATTTTACTTTGGAAAAATACAAAAATGGTTTATACATGGGCTCTGGAACCCAAGTCCACTGGCCAAGAAGTCGTCTGAGATGAATTTGAAGAAACTGAGTAACAGGGTATGTTACAGCCAGTTCTTACTCTCTATTGAAGAGAACTGCCAGAACATAGAGAGATGTGGAAACAATCTTCATGGGGAAGAAAATTTTAAGCTCAGTCATATGTTGCTGAATTCAAATTTTATTTTTTAAAAACAAATACAGAAGGTCTTACAAAAGCAAGGTTGTAATTGGTTATCAGTGCATTGGCTAAATTCAGCTGAGCACATTGCAAGTAAGGAACTCCTATGAGTCAAGAATCATTCTTCAATCACTTCAGAAGCAGGAAATCTGCAATGTGGTGTTAAGGGTTAAATCTAAGAATTGTCATTTGGCAGGGTGGGCCCCATAGACTAATTTTTCACTCAAACATCTACAACTACGATGAGGTGGGCTGATTCATGTGGTGGAAGAGCACTCTAGTGGTTATATTTTTGAGCTTATAATTTTCCTTTCTAGCATTTCATACATTTTGATTGGACTATTTCATGGAAGAAGTAAATTTGTAAGAAGTACAATTTTTTTTAAAAAAAAATATTGTTAACTGGCAAATTAAAAGGAAAAAGCTTCTACTCACACAAAAGAGTGCAGCAATGATGAGTGGGTCCTGAATCCAGAAGGATATAGTTAAAGGGGTGGCTAAGCTTCAGACCAGGAGAAGAGGAAAAGGAAGATTTGGAAATCAGACTTCTACCATAATTCATGTATAGATGTGGATATCCTCCACCCTCCTAGAGAAACATATTTGACACCAAGGATAAGAATATATGTAAAACTTCTAAAACTGGTTAATAAATCTAAGACATTTGAAATCAGTTCTGCTACTTAAAATACAGCCAGATTTCTCTCACACATGAGACAGAGTGGAAAACAAGACATTTCTAAAGACGAATTTTGTACTAGCCAGGACATGCAGTTCCATGTGATGTCTTTGGAACCAATCCAGCTTCATTCTACAGCCAGTGCATCTGGTTTTCAAATAAATCTGGGCTGAATTAAAGATTGAGGTGGAAGCCAGCAGAACCCTGAAAACAGGTGAAATTTAGCAAAGCCAGCTAATTTTAGTTGATCTTTAAGACCCCCGCCCCCCCATAGAGCCCTGTTTGGAGCTGCAACTAAGGCACTCAAAGGTTATTCTCCATTTGGGCTTCCTTAAGTACATTTCTGTGCAAAAACCCAGGGAAACAAAATGTCATGTTTCCTGCAACTTTGGTTAACTTGAATGTTACCTTCAGAAAAGACCCAGACTTGACCCACATCTATAAAAAGTGTTGGAAATGTTTACAAAACTTTTCAAGCTCATTGATTTGTAAGTAAATTGAGGAAAAGGTTTGGGGGGGTTGTTTTGTTTTGTTTTTAGTTTTAAATGTCACTCCAAGTCCACAAATTCTCCATTCTTTTTTTTTTAACTTTTATTGCATTAAGATGAGAAAAGTTACATGATTTCAATTTGTCTGAATTTGTTAACATTTAAAAACATATTTTAAGTAAATAGAATTAAATTACATTCTTGTTTCCTTTTTGTACCCCAACTGCTCCCAGAGACTCCCTCTTCAATACCTACAATATCTTTTTTGTCATATTCCTTAAAATTTATAAAATATTATAACAATAAAAATGAGTATTATAAAGTTGTTTGATATAAAACAACAATCAATTTAACAGTGTTATGTAGATGCTTGTCTACAGCAATACTGAAAATACATACATTTTTCTCAGTATAAATTTTAAATAACTCTGAACATATTAACTATATATTTAAAAATAATACCTCACTACTACCATTTTCTTAAATGAACATAAATTTATAAAGTCTTTTTGATTGTTTGTTTGTTGTGTATTTAGTAGAGCTTAAAATCTTGGCTCTTACTGTGGTACAAGCCCAAAATAAGAACAATTTTTAGACATTGGATTTCATTGCAATAAGGCTATATGCTTCAATGACTCTCAAATCACCGAAGGATTTTACCTCCATCGTAGCTAAGCTGAGAGTTGACAGTTCTCTTGTGCCAAGGAATGAATTGTAGGCACGATTTTTGGATACAGACTTCGTGCTATAGTCAAAACTATTTGACTTGAGTGAGTGACTTTATTCTCAGGCCACAGAGAACAGGTTACATTCGTTTAAGAAATGGTGTGTGTATTAAGATAGTCTATCCATAAAGTCATTCACCAACTGTTTCAATGAACAATGGTTCTGCTTGGAGGGTGGCACAGACATTAGGTGTGGGTAAGAATCTGGTTCACTGGCTGTGATAACTTGGAAAAGCATTCATCTTAGAGAAAGAGAAACTTATAAAAGTCCTCTTCTTCAAACTAGATACAAGACTTACAAACGTCAAGCAAAGCATTCAGTGTCACTCATTGTTGTTCTCTTTCCTACAAGCCACCTCCCAAGTTAACTGTCTATATCTCCCTTGGGTATATAAATACTTTTGAAATATATAAGCTGTTCTGAAAACCATAGTATAGTGTAAAAATATGAAATAAACAGTACTACTAATATTGAGGCTGAGATAGGAGAAGCAAGATTTCAAGACCTTTATGTTGTACACAGCAAGACACTATCACAAACAAGCTGAAAGTATATATAGATTGTACAATATTGGACCTATTTCTCCAATTACCAAATTAGAGAGAACATTGGATGACAATCAACAAATTTCTAATTCCTCATATTTTTGGATTTCAATCAATTAGGAGATGTTGGTAATATTAATTTTCCTATTAAGATATTAAGAAAAGGTAATTGTCACTTCCTGTTGTTTTTGATGTAAGAGGTGGAATTAAATTTGTGTGGATTTGTTGAAAGATTACTTTCTTGCTTCTTCTAGGGTGTAGTTTTGCTCCTTATGTTGATGTTTTCCATCTATTATCCTTTGTAGAGCTGGATTTGTGGAAAGATATTGTGTAAATTTTGTTTTGTCATGGAATATCTTGTTTTCTCCATCTATGGTAATTGAGAGTTTTGCTGGATATAGTAGCCTGGGCTGGCATTTGTGTTCTTGTAGGGTCTGTATGACATCTGCCCAGGATCTTCTAGCTTTCATAGTCTCTGGTGAGAAGTTTGGTGTAATTCTGATAGGCCTGCCTTTATATGTTACTTGACCTTTTTCTCTTATTGCTCTTAAAATTCTTTCTTTGTTTAGTGCATTTGGTGTTTTGATTATTATGTTAAAGGTAGAATTTCTTTTCTGGTCCAGTCTATTTGGAGTTCTGTAGGCTTCTTGTATGTTCATGGGCATCTCTTTCTTTAGCTTAGGGCAGTTTTCTTCTATAATTTTGTTGAAGACATTTACTGACCCATTACATTGGGAGTCTTCACTCTCTTCTATACCTATTATCCTTAGGTTTGGTCTTCTCATTGCATCCTGGATTTCCTGGATGTTTTAGGTTAGGAGCTTTTTGCTTTTTGCATTTTCTTTGACTGTTGTGTCAATGTTTTCTATGGTGTGTGTCTTCTGCCCCTGAGATTCTCTCTTCTATCTCTTGTATTCTGTTGGTGATGCTTGCATCTATGACTCCTGATTTCTTTCCTAGGTTTTCCAACTTCAGGGTTGTCTCCCTTTGTGATTTCTTTATTGTTTTTACTTCCATTTTTAGATCCTGGATGGTTTTGCTCCTTTCCTGCACCTGTTTGATCGTGTTTTCCTGAAGTTTTGATTGTTGTGTTTGGATTTTTGTGTTTCCTATTTAAGGGCTTCTAGCTGTTTACCTGTGTTCTCCTGTATTTCTTTGAGGGAGTTATTTATGTCCTTCTTAAGGTCCTCTATCATCATCATGAGAAGTAGTTTTAGGTCTGAATCTTGCTTTTCCAGTGTGATAGTATGACTAGGACTTGCTATGGTGGGAGAATTGGGTTCTGATGATGCCAAGTAACCTTGGTTTCTGTTGCTTATGTTTTTATACTTGCCTCCCACCATCTGGTTATTTCTAGTGCTACCTACCCTGACTAAATATGACTGGAGCCTGTCCTTCCTGTGATCCTGATTGTGTCCAAACTCCTCAGAGTCAAGCTGTCTCTGTGATCCTGTGATTCTGGGCTCATTACAGCACCTGGAAGTAGAGCTTTCTCTGAGTATTATGGGACTTGTTGCAGAGTTTGTGCCCAATGTCTGTTCAGGGTACTGGCCCAGACAGACTCGAAAGAACTCATGCCACTGGAGGACTGGCAGAGATCCTGAGTGCCTGGGTCCCACTGGTCCCAGTTACTTCCGGAGTTGAGACAGATAGTGTGTCCTCTTCACCTCTCTGGGTTTGTTAGAGAGCCTGGGAGTGGAATTTCCTTTTAGATGGGTTTATTTTTACTTAAAGTTTGAGGGGACAGGATCCATCATGGTGGAAAGGTCTGGTGGTAAGAACATGAAGCCTACTGAAGTGGCTACTGAAAACAGATCCTCACTGATACACCTAAAGGTGTGCCTCACTAATGTCCTAAGTGTTTCTTAACCCAATCATGCTGCCAATCAAGAATTACCATCAAACTATCTGTAAAATAAGTTTAGGAAGTAAAATAATAGTCATTAAACCGTCTCAGTACAATTCTTCTACTCCATAGCTCTCCAAAAATAACTTAACTGCTGATGTCTTTGTTGGCTTTTGTCTCAGGTGAACCCTAAATTTGTTTTATAAAATAAAATAAAATTTTCACCTCACAAACAGGGTCTGAAACAAAGCTTTCCCTGATAGAGTCCTATCTCCCATAATTCTGTCTCTTGCTCTGGCTCCATTCAAAAGTGATCATCAACCATAGGTGAAACTGAGCAGTATTCCAAGGTTCCATTTCCAAATTGGGAACTAAATGCTGGGCCTCTCTTAAATAAAGGTTCCAAGAAACAGTAACTAGCCCATTCTATGTGAGGTTATGCCCCTTCGTGTTCTGTTTCACTGAGACAGGTCTATGTCTCTTCAGAATCTACCTTTTCCATTGACATCTCTCCTCTCAGGTAAGTAGAGGACTTGTCACTTCCCTCTATCCAGATCCAATTACCCTGTCAGCAAACAATGAACTTGATATTCATCAGAATATGAAGCTGATCATATTCTCTCCTTGCTCTGTTAAGATAGCCCTAAAGTGCTGGGCAATGGTGGCGCATGCCTTTAATCCCAGCACTTGGGAGGCAGAGGCAGGTGGATTTCTGAGTTTGAGGCCAGCCTGGTCTACAGAGTGAGTTCCAGGACAGCCAGGGCTACACAGAAACCCTGTCTTGAAAAAAATAGTTCTAAACCCCATATAAAATTAATAAAAATTGCTCTCAATCATTTGTACTTGTGGAGATTGAAAGTTAGCGGCTGCATTTGAGATGCTGGAAGCTCTGGATATGTTTCAAAAACGATATTAAACCTTGATGCTATGGTTACTCCTCACTAGTAAATTGGCTGGATTTAAAATCACCTAGGCGATAGAACTATGAGTGTGTCTAGAAAGGTTTAACTGAGGATGCAAGACCCACTCTCTTGTAAGACCCACCCTATTGTGGGTGGCAGCATGCCATAGGCTAACTGAATAAATGTAGAGAGGAGGATTGATCAGGAGGAACTGGTTAAGACCTGTCAACATGAGAGGAGGCCCACCCTCATGCTCCTCCTGCTGCAAATACTCTTGGCCTTTCCACCATAACAGATGTATACCCTTTTTTAAAATTGCTTAGTTATTTATCTATTTTGTAGGTGAGAATCAGGGATCAAATTCAGGTCTTAAGGACTTAGAAGCAGGTGCATTTGTCCACTGAGCCATCTCTCTGGCCCAGACTGTATGGGAGTCAAAATCAGTATTTCCTTTCCACGAGTTGCTCTTTATCAAGTATTATGGAGCAACAGTGAGAAAATAAGACACTAATTCGTATAACAGATACAACTAGATCTCCCACACTGTTAAATTTAGCATAATAATGCAGTTATCTTGTACCATGAACCACCAGATTTTACAATGTCTCAACAGAGAAAGTGAACAGGGAACAATTACTTTTTGTTCTATTAAGTTTTTGAGCAACAAATCTAATCTTTCAAACCCTCTGATGATTCTAATGGTTTCTGCTTTCTGGGCTGTGAGATCAACAGACGCCTTAGCAATGTCACTGGCTTTTACTTTGCCATCTACACCACGATGAGACAAGGGCTTAGTTCTCAGACACTATTACCCTGAAAGACAAATGGCACCCTTGCCTTGGACCCCTTTGAAACCTCAATTTAATAAAAAAAAATTGCTCTGGTTTCCAGTCACAAGCTTCTCTGCATGCCACTAGAACCAAAAGGACAGGAGCCCAGGGTACCATTTGAAATCTGTAACCCAAAATAGCAGGTGTATGAGATTCCCTGCAGTGTTAGCACTGAACCCAGTTCTAGAACCTATGCATGGTTCTTCTCAGACTTCCTGTTCAGAGTGAAGCATGCTGCTAGTATGCATTTGTAAAAACCCAAAAGCATCCAAGAGAAAGCTGGCTGTGCCAACATGCTCTGAGTTTGGACCAGCAGACTGAGGTGTATGCATAAGTGTTTCTGAAGCCCTTCAATGAAAAAGAAGCTCCAGAGCTTTCCATGTGTCTACTTACTTCAAGTATTGTAAAGTATGGGTGGACCTGCCCAAGGGACCTTTGAGGAAAAAAGGAGGTGCTCCAGACCCTTGTGCTGAAACTTCAAGGATGTTGGAGTTTTTTTTTTTTTTTAATGAAATCATAAAGAATATGGGAAATAGAGAGTGTAATTGGGACAAAGGATAGTCCAGTCAGCAAAGTGCCTGCCTGACAAGCATGATAACCTGCATTTGATCCCTGCAGTGATTTCAGGAAGATGTCCCCCTATTGTCAGGTATCTAAGTGCCTGGACCCCTGTTGGTGACACTGGATAGGTTTCAGAGGTGGCTTTGCTGGGGGAAGTATATCAACAAGAACAGACTTTGAACCCATTTTTATAATGCAGCCTCTTCTGCTTTTAATTGTCTTAATGAAAGTGTTTAAGTACAAAATCAACAAATGTTAAATGCCTGCAAATTTCATACACTCATTAACATAGTGATGGTTTGATGACTGTATGGGTAACTATTGACTACCAAATTGTTAAATTCAAAATATAATTTCATCTCATATAAAACTATATAAATACACACTGGCTACCTCTCCACACATCCAAAATGACTTGACTTGCAATTGAAGTATACATGTGGCTTTTCTCTCAGCGTGGAACCCCAACAATATACTTTATATTTCACTTACAACTTCACATTTTCACATATACATCTGGCTTCTTACACTGTGTAAGCTTAACAGTGCAATGTTGCTGTTGAGAAGCCAATGTTTAGGTAAGGAGTAAAGCACATATCCCCCTTGATGTGGCTTCTGACAAGGCCCCTGTGGTTAAGGTAACCCT
Source organism: Montemys delectorum (assembly GCA_019843815.1). Classification (NCBI taxonomy): domain Eukaryota; kingdom Metazoa; phylum Chordata; class Mammalia; order Rodentia; family Muridae; genus Montemys; species Montemys delectorum. The sequence goes on from JADRCD010219721.1 coordinate 35,913, forward strand.
TCTACTTGCACAAGAGTAGATCACTGCCTATCACATTTGTATTTTGTCTCCAGATTGGCATGGCTTTGCTGTCTTGACAGGGAGTCTGTTCTACTTCTCATCCATTCCTTGGTCCTCCATCCTCGGAACCCATGCTTCAGCTTTCATGGGTGTGCTTACCCTCCAGTGAGTTCTTCCTCTCCATCTTGTTTCATTTTCATAATGTAACAAATAAGTAAACAAACCACTATCCTTGCACTCTATTGGCTTTGTTCAATTGCCTTAGAATCTACTGCCTTACTTTCTAAAACAACTATTTGGCAGCATTTGGGAAGCAAGATATTCTGATGTTAGTGCAGAAAAACAAAATAAATGAGCCAACATTTGATATAAATAATATGCAACTTAAATCTAACACTAGTTCTGTTGCATTAAATTTCCTTTTGCGTCTTTATGGTGGTGCCTTTTCTTCTCTGACATGAGTTTCACATTCACTTGGCTTTCCACGGGTATTGACTTTTGCTTGGTGAACTCAAGGAAGATAAGGGCAAGGAGAGGTCTGCTTACTTTGTTTGTGTCAGGATAACATTAAAGTAGTACTTAGTTTCTAGTTGCTACGTAGAATAATAGCTAGGCTTACTGAGGCTGGAAATGCATGTGGTAGTTTCTATGTTCACAATCCATACCCAATTAAAGGAAGAGACATGGCAGAATCAAAAACATAAATTATTCTGAGAGCAATTCATAGAACCTCCCACTTGGTGCTCATCCTGGATTTGATTCAAGTGCCCTGCTCTAATAACTAACATTAGCATTCTTCTTTAGTCTGCCACTCAGTGTAGCCATAAAGTGTCTATTTCAATGGACTCAGTGACTTATAAGGAAAGCATGACATGTCTTCAGAGCTGCACTGCTGACTCTCCTCTACTATCTCTAGTCATTTTCATTTTCTTTCTTTTTCAACACCAGGGTTAACTCCAAGCCTTCTGTATGTTGATGAGTGCTCCACCACTGAGCAATCCCAATCCTGATGCTTCTATTTTTAAGTGAAAGTATGTAATTTTAAAAAGATTTTTAAAGTAGCTCTTTGTAGCCAGAAAACATTTATTTTCAATTTTTTTATTGATCTCACACTCAGAATAATATCTTTAATTTCCCATGACAATCAACAACACCATTACAACTTTGATATCAATAGCAATAATTACTAAAACTTGAGCAAGCAGTTCACCAGTTTTGAGAATCAAAAGGCATATAATGGCGTACCAATAAAATAGTGGGCATGTGTATTAAGAAAGAAATAGACAACGTAACCTTTTAATGTCTTGGGCATTTCCTACCTATGGCATTTATACTATTGTTTTCACATGAGAAGTACATTGGCCAGTTACCAATGATCCTGAAAAAGAAGATGCATTAAAGTGCCTCTTTGGCTAACAGCGGCTGTGTACCTCCTTAGTTTGATATCATATAGTGCTGACATCACTCACAAAGCATAAGAAATCAATACTACATTTGCCCCAAACTTTTTCACAAATGGCTAATCTTGATGAAGATGCCCTCGCTTCAGAAACTAAGGTCATTAATGTTGCATCTTCCCTTGAAACCTTTCAAACATGCGGAACCTAATGGGACATAGTCTTGGACTACTGGGTGAACAGCGACATCTAGTGATCAGGATATTATCACTAGACAAATATTTTTAAAGCACTAATGTCAAGAATACCTACCAATAAAACACTGAAGAGGCTCAGATGCTTCCCCTTTAACACTGGCACACATCTACCTCCAAATAAATTACAGATGAAAATTATGATTTCTTGGTGATTTATTTTTGTTTTTGTTTTTGTTATTTTTCAAGACAGGGTTTCTCTGTATAGCCCTGGCTGTCCTTCAACTCACTCTGTAGACTAGGCTGGCCTTGAACTCAGAAATCCACCTGCTTCTACCTCCCAAGAGCTGGGATTAAAGGCATGCCCGGCTTCCTGGTGATTTTCTAATTCCATAATAACATATACTGAAAGAAAAGTCACTCTTTAACAATCCTTTCACAGGTAAATAAATGCCTTTTGTAGATTTTTTGCAAAACTTTTACTGTTACTACTTTGTGCCTCACTTTTTATTTCTATCAAAACATTGTAAGAAATTCTGAATTACTAGTCAGTTAATTTTATGGCTATTGTATAAATACAATGATAACAATGTCCTAGCAATAAGCAAATTCAGACACTCTGCATGACACACTGATGGGCAGAGGAAGGTGGCATGAAAGCTGCATGCATTTCCTCATTGTTGATCTGAGTTCACATGGGGGCGTTAAGGTTTTTTGTTTTGATGTTGTTGTTTTGTTTGATTTTTACAAACAGGGCACATCCTGCTCATATGGGGTTTTTTAGTACATATAGCTTATGAAATGGAATAATAGAATCAAAATGGAATTACAGGATTGTTTTTTATCATCTGAAAGCCATTGTTTGCTACTTGTGATGTTTTCCTATTAATAAAAAGTCAGTACATTCTTTGGCTATGTACATAGTTCACCTGACGCCATCCAAGCAGGCTTTCTCTTTCCTCACAGTCTTTGGACAAGCTTCCCATCAGATTTTTGAAGCTTCTCCTAAGGCTTAGACAGCCAGCTCCAGGAAAAACTGCCTCCCTGCTTTAATAGGAGGTTTTTCCTGAGCAAAAGTGACGCATTATAGTCTGATGGCTATTCCTTCAGGAACTGTCCCTTCCATATGGACTGAGATATTCCCCAAATATTTAAACACACATGGATTAGTATGGATGGGCATCACTAGCTATATATTTTATCTCTCCCAAATTAACTGTCAATATCTATTGCTAGCTTTTACTTTTTTTCTTTAATTTAAAGCTTTGTCAATAATAATAAACAAATACAAAGCCTGGCCAACAGTGTGCATGAATGTACTAGTTTCCTCAAATAAAAATAAGCATATTTAGCTCTTTTCAAATTATTCACTACCATCCATAAGCCATGATATTTACTTGAGACATTTATCTATATATTGCTTATATGCATAAAGAAGGCTGTAGAGGCCAAGGTTCCCAGGACTGAACACAGTCATCCACAGGAAAGTATCTCACATGGTCATGGGATCCATGAAGACTACCCTACTATTCCTTTAGACATTCATATAAGTGCTAGACATATGTTTCAATGGGCATCTCATGGTCAAGTGCAAAATAATTTAATCTTATTAAATCAACAAGTCTAACTCATAATTAAGGTCAGATGAAGTGTTTTCTATTCCGAGTGTAGGTTTCTCCCCAGTATACTATCCCCACTAATTTCCCTTCTCCCCAGTATACTAGCCCCACTAATTTCCCTTCTCCCCAGTATACTATCCCCACTAATTTCCCTTCTCCCCAGTATACTAGCCCCACTAATTTCCCAGCCCTCCCCTCCCCAACAGTCCTCAGTTAAGGAGGGCACATGACCACAAGTCGGTATATGTGAAATTTCCCAAGGAGAGAGGCAACCATGGGCAGCAGTGGAGACCACTGGAGGTTACCATCTACTGCTCTTTTCTAGATGTACTTCATTCCCTCATTTCTTTCTCCCCTTTACCATTTTGTCCTTTACTTACGCCTAAAGCTGCTAGCGGAAGATGAAACAGTACAATGTCTTGTTGGTGTGTGAACTCTGTGTAGTGTAACAAAGATGACTTCTGAGTCCCAGAGGACAATCCTGAAACTGTTCAACACCCAGAACTGCAGTCGCTCTCAGGTGAAGCACTATGAGCAATCATGGATTATTATCACTGTCTGCTCCTAAGTACAACCTCTCAAAAAATACCTGAGAACATGACCTAATAATCTCCATCAAAGGTCTCCCCCACCCCTAGGCTGTCAGCGGTTACACTGCCCTTTAGATTAGAAGTAAATCTTGTTGTCTACAAAAAAAAAAAAAAAAAGAAAGGAAGAAAGAGAGAGAAGAAAAAGCATATCATTAGCTCCCCTCCCCACATGAACTCCCCAGTGAATAATATAAAGTATGCCTTCTACTAGTTGCCAAGGATAAGTCTTCGCTGGGTCTGGACAAGTGGATGAGGGTCTAGTGGAGTGATTAGATGGGCTGCTACCACAGATCCCAACAAACCTAGAAATAATTTGGTCTGGGTCTAAGTGCTAATATCATGCTGCCAAGTCTCCTTCTGAAAAGCATAAATGCAAAATATCCCATTCCCACAAGCAAACCAACCACAAGGGTGCTGCCAAGAACTTTTGGGGCCCTTTTCTTGGCTACTCGGAATGCTGTTGGCAGCACCGCAGAGATTAATATATTGTTGACATGTCCTAAAACCTTGTTAAATGTTTTTCTCTTTAAGACACGCTCATAATAGGTTTCCAAGTTCGGTCTCTTTCCATGTCCCCAGTTTCTTCTTGCAAACCCCAGGAACTTCAGCCGATGCAATGTGACAGCCAGTGAGACGTCTGCCAGTGTAAAGGATTCTCCACAGAGCCAAGGCTGGTTGCCCTCCTCTAATCAGAGAAAGGGAAGAAAATTAGGGGCAAGCATGATACAGATAGACTACAGCTCCTATTTGCAGTCTGAGTCCTAAGGGAAAAGATAATCACATGTCATCTTGACAATCACAGTCATGCAGAGTTATCCCAAACTCACAGCCTTGTGTGACATCTGTCAGCCACAAAAGTCCCTTTGTTCCTTGTCATTATCATTTATACAATACACAATAAAAGCTATTTGCATGCCCTTCACATTCTGGTATGTATTAAAAGTAATCAAGAATGATTTCAAGTATATAGGAGAATATGTAAATACCAAATCATTTTACATAAAGGACCTGACCATCATGAAGTATGGCATCTTCAGCTGCTCCTGAAACCAGTCAACCCGCATAGAACAGAAGAATAGTTACATGTCCTTAAAGTAGAAGGAATTCATTCTTTCTTTTTATTTCTTTTAAGATTTTTTTTAAGACAAAGGCTTACTCTCTATCTCTGGAAGTTCTTGAACTCCTGGCAATGCCTCTGCCTCAACCTTACAAGTACTGGGATGACAGGTGAGAGCAGTCAAACCCAGCTTTGCCCCTGCTGTGAAAGAAGTTTGAGGTAACACTGTGTTCAGTCAAGATACTCTAATAGCCCCCATGTATAAACCTGAAAAACTGGCTGATTGCTGAAGCTCACAGATGCAATCTATAGATGTTCTGGAGCCCACAATACTCACTTACTGCCACTTGTTCCCACTTTACACTTTAGATGCAAGCTATTTCCCTAACTGAGGAAAAAAACAGAGAGGACATACAAGAAATTATCTGGATTACTCAACCAAACCACTCTAAATATTGACTTGTGATGCTGGTTAAGATCACATCTCCCAGACATCATTGAAAATGTACAAAAGCATTCCTTGAGTCACATTTCTCATAGACACAAACTAGATTACAACTAGATTCCATAGTTCCCCTAAATGAAATAGCATATTTACAACTGCCTCTGAATAGAAACAATCCCAGAAACAGATTATATAGCATGCTTAGAAGGGTCTGAAAATGTTCCTACAAATGCCCTTAGTATTTCATCAAAAATAAAGCCAATGAGAACCTACCTGGAGTTTCTTCATTTCTTCTTTGTAACTCAGTTTCCACCTGATCCAAGACCTTCTCCAACTCATCAAGAATTTTCTTCAAGTATTTGACATTGTCATGATCAAGCAGCTTTGACTATTTAACAACCCCAAAAAAGTTATTTATGGTACTAACAACAACAGGAAAACTATTAATACACAAAATAGATTTTACATACATGTACATGGATACTTTTAGGAGTAAATCTTGTTCATTTCACATAGTTCTTTTAATGAGGAGATATAAAATAACTTTGTAAAGCTAAAGCAAATTGAGATCAGCTCAGGAGCAGACTAAGTACTTACTGGTCACTCCTGGGAGGCCAGTTAACCAGTAGAGACAAACAACGTGAAAAACACAAAGATTCTCCTCTAGCCTTAGGTGACTAATGAGAGCATCAAGAAAAAAACAGGTATTGGAGAGAAATCGCTCAGTCTGTAAAATGCTTATCTTGAAGGAATGATGACCAGAGTTCAAGAACCAGAACTGTATTTAAAAGGCTAGGAGTGGCAGAACACATTTGTAACACCAAATTGAGGAGGCAGAGACAGATAGACTCTTAAACCTCAGCTTGCCTAGCCAAATCAGTGAGACCCGAGTCAATAAGAGATGTCTCAAAAATAAGAGGGAGATGGTCCTGAAGATCATCTGGCCTTACATACAGAAACATGTGCACCTACACATACACACACATACACATATGCACATACCAAAAGGGGAAATCTCCTTATCAGATAATTATCAGTGGGTCTGACTAGCAAACATAATAAAGAAATTTTTTTTTGCTTGAAAGTTTGTTTTTGTTTGGGGAGTATTTGAGACTGTATCTCACTTTGTAACCCAGGATAGCCTGGAACTCAGTGATTTTCCTGGTCCATATGCTGCTGAATATTTCTAAAAGTAGAGCACAGGTCACAGGGGACACGTGCACCAATGATCTACAATAGTACAAAGATGTTCAAGAAATAGCATTCTTCTTTTTCAGAAAGCATAAGTGGTGTAAAGCATAGCAAGCTTCGCACTTACCTTAAGTCGCTTCTGCTTGGCAATGTATGCCTCTTGTAAGTCAGGATTTTCTTCAGCAAGTTTCTTTAGTTCAGACTCTGTATTACCAATCTGGCCTGATAATAAAAACATTTTGAAATGAAAACAACATTCTCCCCTCCATGGCACAGATATAAGAAGTAGGGACATACCCTGGTTGAGAATGTGAGTTCTGGGCTGCTATCCTGCTGATACCTTGCATACTTTGTCTGCCTCAGTTTCCCCTTTAAAATGTATTGAGAAAATCCCTAGCACAGAGTCTAAGGACTTCATGAGAAGCTGTTGTGAGCAGTGCCAGCAAGGGTTGGCACCTTAGTGCTATATGCCACTGCTGGACACCTCCATGACTCTCCACGTTCTCTGATTAAAGGAAGAGAAGGCCTTGTTTAAAATAATGTTAACTATAGGTAATAAGATTGTAGTCAGTTTGCATTTAAAATCACATTATAAATACTTAGGAAGAGAAGAAAGAAGAATATAAAGACAAAGATGGGGAGAGGGCAGGGGAGAGAAGAAGAAAGAGGGTGGGGTTGAGCAGGAGAGAGGGAGTGGAGAGGAGAGGGAAGAAGGGGAAAGGGAGGAAAGAAGAGATAGGAAAAGAAAAAGAAAAAGCATCCAAAAAGAACAAGGAAAAATTAATAGAACCAACAACATGAGATGTCATGCAAGAAAAAGCCATGGTTTCTGTGTTTAGAAGACTCGGGATTGAGTGTCTGCAAACTCAGAGTGTGGCCAGTACCACCTCTGTCCTTCCTACCTACAGCCAACCGTGCTGCAAAACACACTCTCCCTGCTCCATAACTCATACACCGATGCTACCTATCCTCAGGACAGGAAGTAAGGAAGAAGCTGGATGTCACAACTCAATCTCAGAAAATTCCCAATCATTGAACACAGAGGTTATGGCTACACATCCTTTCATCCAGCGTCCTCCATTCATGAAATATGTGAACCAAGTTACCCGTACATCCAAGAAGGTGTCAGCCATTCAGATTCCCAGTTCATCTTTTTGAGAACACGTCATGTTCTCAGCCTTTCCATCAGTTACCTTTCTAACTTTTATCCAAGTTTGGCCTCAAGACCAAAAGCTGACAAATTAGACCTAATAGATAGTATATATATCTACTTAAATTTCTCAGGAACAGATTAACCTGAGGTTATTGAATTGATGCAGTCCCATGCATGTCCATGAAGCAAACTCAACAATCCTATTCCCCCATCTTCCACCAGTAACCAGAAGATATAGCAAGTCTCAAAAATGATACAAAACTTTAAGCAGAATCAGTCTCTGGCCTTTGAGGTTTTTACATACTGCGAATCCTTGTGGTTGCATAAGCTGGGATCATGGAATCCACAGTGAGCTCAGGATGCAAAATGCAGCCATGTGTGTAAGCATCCATCGGCAAGGAGTCAAGAAGCTCTCGGTAATGCTGCACCCGTGGGTAATACATGCTTCCTTCATCAGGCATTAACCTGGGTGTTCTTTCTAAAACACACATATAAAATATAAATACAAAATTGGAGGAAAGCTACAAATAAGACATAACAATGACATGCATTATTAACATCTCATTATAGTTGCACATTCACAAAATGAAGTCTTCCAGCCCAGATACTCAACATTTGAATTAGATTTATGTTCAAGATAAGAACCCAAACCATGACCTGCCACCACCTTCTCATTTTTCCACCTTGTAAATTCCTGCTCAACCTTCAAGTCTAACCCTCAGGTTCATCTCTTCCTCATAAAACATGCCTTCACCTATACCCAAGTGTCTCAGTTGTGTCTTCCTATCCATGGCACAAACACTAACTGTGCTCTTCTATAAACCCTATCACTTTGTACATAGTTGCATCTTTTCACTTCATGAATGTTTTGAGGGACAAGAAACTATAGTGTAGGTTGTACAGTAAAGTATTGGCGAGCTAGTATTTATCATGAGAAGGCAATCAACGTCCATTCTTTTCTATGTGACAACCAATACCACGAGTGGCCCCACTGTTACTAAATGACCATGAAATAAAAATCTATATATAGTAGGAAAGGCTTTTGCTCAAAAACCCATTTCACTTTCCCTAGATTTCTAGCAATTTAATCCTGGCAAATTCGTTCTGCCTAAATTTTCACTTGCTGGTGAAAATCTAGATTGTAAAACCCTTGTGATCTGGGAGCACATAACATGCTTCATTAGACCCTTCAAGCTTAATAAATATTAAACACATACTCAGTACAAGATAAATTATAATAAGTGAGCACATGCCCAAGCAGCTGATTACTCTAGAATACTTACACTGGGAAGTCCTGTAGTGCTTAATACAGAGGCTAAAATATGGATACTGGAAAGTTAACCCAGGATCCCACAGCTACTCTACATAAAACAAAACAAATGTAACCTTACCACTACTAATACAAGGCTTTATTTATTACACCATCATATCTTCTAAGAACTTATATTTCAAAGAGTATCCACAAAGAAAAAAGTGAAGGGTGAAACCCAAAGGGCAAGGCTATGCCCCTTTAGAATCATTTCCCGGGGCTGGAGAGATGTCTCAGCGGGTAAGAGCACCAACTGCTCTTCCAGAGGTCCTGAGTTCGGATCCCAGCAGCCACATGGTGGCTCACAACCATCTGTAATGGGATCTGACGCCCTCTTCTGGAGTGTCTGAAGAGAGCAATGGTGTACACATGAAATAAATAAATAAATCTAGAGAAAAAAAAAAGAATCATTTCCCAATCTTCCTCTTAAACTATTCTGAAAAATGCCAACTAGCTTATTTCTACTAGTGCAAGGAAGAGCCTCAATTTTTTATTTACTCATTTCTTGGCTCATGTGCTATATTCAATGCAGAATGCCCTGAGCATCCCACATTCATTCTTAAACATTGACAATTCAGAGTCGGTTGCATTAACAGAGCATTTCAAGTAAGATCTTCTTCTTCTTCTTTTTTTTTTTTTTTTTTTTTGGTTTTTCGAGATAGGGTTTCTCTGTGTAGCCCTGGCTGTCCTGGAACTCATTCTGTAGACCAGGCTGGCCTCGAACTCAAAAATCCACCTGCCTCTGCCTCCCAAGTGCTGGGATTAAAGGCGTGCGCCACCACTGCCCGACTTCAAGCAAGATCTTCTAATGTCAGACCAAGACAAACAAGTGTTTTAAGAGTGCGTTGACTTTGTTGCCAATAGGAATCACAGATATGTATCTGTCCCTAGCATAGTAAATTGTTATAGATGTTTTGATGCTTTTATGCTAGGGCAGTTATCAGATCTGCTGCTGGATATTAGTACTGTGTTAAAGAAGTACATATGTTAGTATCTTATAAATGAGTATTATTTTATTAATATGTCTTAATAATCTCTGTAGTGCCATGTCTTTCATTTTATACAATTTCCAACTCTAAGAAAAAAGCATGGGTAATTCCACAGACTAGTAGGCAGATGTCTGATTCCCAGCTAGACAGTACAATGCTAAAGGCTGCCTTAGAATAACAACAAAGCATGGACTGTGACACTCATTCCAAACCCCATGGGAGCTTATAGCACATCCAGCCTCTCAACACAGCATGCCTTAATTAGCTCCTTACACAGACTTTTCAGGACCTCATCAGTATTTCCAGTTCCCCAATCAATCTATTTCCATGAGGACAATAAACCAGAAGCGGTGAAATACTGAGGCCCTCTCACCCTTGCATGTGCCACTGGGCTTGTCTGAAAATAATAATGTCCTTAGATACATAAAATAAAAAGATTTCTATTGGTAACAAAGTCAATGCACTCTTAGCTGCTTTGGGTTGCCTATATTAGTAATAAAAGAACGGCAGACTCCTGTTAGAAATAAGTAAAGACAATTTTTACACCCATCTAAGATCGCAACTCTCCATCCACTCATAGATCCACAGAGTTCTCAGTGTGTGACCTGAGGATCCACAGACTTCCCAGGGGCACATTGAGGGGATTCACAAACTCTAGACTTTTTAGAGTAACACCGTGATGCTAATGGCTTTTCACTCCTGCTACCTCTCCAGTTATAATCAAGCTTTCCAAGGGCAACATAAAACACACTAGCTCTTAGACACTTGAGTGTTCTAGGATGTTCTGGGTTACTTCTAAATAGTATCATTGACCCATATAAATCAAAGCTCTCAACTGTCCTCAATAATTTTTAGGTCAAAGAAATCCAAAACCATTAAGAAGCATTGCCTTGGCAGTCCAGGAGCCTCAGGTTAATAACCATAAACTACATTTTTGAATACTTCCCAAATGACAAGTTTATGGCTCCTGGGTAGGGCTGTTTTCTGGTGCCAAGCCCTAGAGCTTTCTCCAAAAGAACATACCACTTCCTTCCCAGAAAAGTGAACAAGAGGAAGAATAGTAACATTTAATTGTTTTCTGGGTAGGATCCATCTGGCTAAGCCTCACTTCTTCAAAGGAGAACTAACACTTAAAGCCATGAACATAGCTTTCTCCTATCCAGTGACCCACTGGTAGTCACTGTCTGCTGAAGAGCTTTGTCAGGTACAATCTAAGATGCTCACTTCACTCATGTCCTTGTCCTAGCTCCTTTCCCCAAATATTTCATGGGTGCCCTGTCTAATGCCATGTAGGCCACTTTCTTTGAGAGCAAAGCACAACAGCATTCACTGCCTCTGGAAAGTTCTTCAAAAGACAATTGAGTCCAGCAAGTGGTGTATGCCTGCAATTCCAACATTTAGCAGCCAGTGTGGGCTATGTAGTGAGTAATCAAACAACCAAACAAAAAGGCAAGTGGTAATTTCTCTTGAATTATATACATCCTCCCTCCAATATCAGTTTACTTTACTTTCTAATTCTTCCATAGAGTGTCATTATAAAGATATTTTTAAAGTGCATTTTATTGGTATTCTCCCTCTGTCAGTGTCGATAATATAAAGCATATGGGGTCAGGAAAGGAAGTGAGGGAGTTTTTAAAAGCTGTGATAAAAGGAGGTGAAAGCATTGGAAGTAAGGTTGCAATAACACAAGCCAGGTTTAGTGACTTGGAAAAAATAAATAGGAGCTGGGGCGTGGCTCAGTAAAAACTTTTGCTAATCATTTATAAGGCCCTGGATTAAATCTCAAGTGCCTAAAATACTGATATATATATATATATATATATATTATATATATATATAATAGAATAAATCTATAAAATGTTTTAAGTAAAATAAAATGACATAAAAATTAATATCTTTTAATGTTATGCTTAAGTTTCAATGTATAGTGATGAAATTGTGTCTAAAAATGAATTTATATTTCCTAACCATATTTCTATAATATTTTTACTGTGCCAGAATAATTCATTTCCAAACCAAATTCTATATTTTAACAGTATTTTAAATGATAGATATATAAGACACCAGACATGATTTTCTGAGAACTGTATTATATCAAATTATAAAAACACCATATAACATCTAGGACTCCAGGCTGTCCTTGAGCTATTTGGCAATAATAAAAATCATATGTCCTAGTATTTTCTATATATTTCATGCCACTTTTCTTTTACTAATTTTACTGATAGATTTAGGATATCACAAGATATAGTTGAATTTGAACATCAGCATTGGTTTGTTTACCTTGTCCTGTCCCCCATTCCTGTTTGCTCACTGTCATATCTAGCCTAGCTTAATTAATATATTCCTTAATATAATTTTCTTTATTATATGCCAGATTGAAAAAGGCATCATGGACATAAGACATTCTACAAAATTGAATGGTAACAGCATATGCACATGTTAAGGACAGGTAAGGTATTCTTGCCAAACTGTAGATAGAAAATATCTTTGAAGACCAACAAGTTTCTAATGATTTGAGGTCTGTTAACTATCCCTACATGTCCCATGAACTTGTCTACTAAATGGTCCTGAGAGAATGGATGCAGAGAACGCTCTCAGCTGACGCTCTGATGAGCGGTTATAATGGATGCAGAGAACGCTCTCAGCTGACCCTCTGATGAGCGGTTATAATGGAAAACTTCTAAATTCTTCCTTAACCAAAGACTTACCCTTGGGAATATCAAATATATCTCCATGAGTCTACTTTCAATAATAATAATAATAATAATAAATGTCTATTATCCAACTTAGATAATCATTATTTTGGGATTAGACTTAAAAAAAGCATCCTGATACAAATTTCTTCTGTAGAAGTGCCAAGTATTTAACAGATATCCCAAAAGCACAGGATACAAATATACGAATATGGATACACAAAATGATTGAGCAAAACACTGTTTTAGCATACTTCTCAATGATTGGCAAACAAAGGATAGCAACTAAAAGCAGACACCAGTTCACAAAATTCTGGTCTTTAGTTAAATGGCTATATCTACAGGGCTCTTATTATAACTATGGATAATGATACACCTCAAAAAACCATATTTATGACCATCCTACCACTCCTGTAAAGTCCATTTTAGAGAGACAAAATGGCAAATAGTATGATCAGTTTAGAATGCAAAGCACTACAGTTTTCTGGTCTGGATAGAACCAGAAAACTTTTAAAAACAATCTAGGACCACACTAGCCTGGCAACTTACTAACAATCCGGTCACTTACCCATTCTAATTGCAACTAATTTTTAAAACCAAAAGGACATGCATGGTATATACTCACTAATAAGTGGATATTAGCAAAAAAAAAAAAAAAAAAAAAAGACAGAACACCCAGGATACAATCCACAGAAAGATTAACAAGCCAAAGGGCCCAAGTAAGGATGCCTCAATCCCACTTGGAAGGGAGAAGAAAGCAATCACAGGAAGGAGAGGGAGGGCAGGATCTGGGTGGGAAAAAGGACAGGGAGGGGAAGAGAGGAACATGATCAGGTATTGGGTGGGGGAACAGGACTGAAACCCTAAGGGCCAGCAAAAAGGATGGAAACAGGCAACCTCAGGAGGTGGGAGGGGGGG
>JADRCD010219722.1:0-15398 GCA_019843815.1 Montemys delectorum
TTTTTTTTTTTTTAAATTAAAAATAAGTTGCTCCTTCTTTATGTTCCTCTTCTGTTGGCTTGTCTTGTCCAACTTTGATGAAATGGGTTTTTATTTTGTTATGTTTTGTTGTTATCTCTTAGAAGCTCGCTCTTTTCTTTCTTTTTAATTAAGTTTTATTTATTTACATTCTAGTCATTTCCCCCAAGTCCTCCCTACCACAGTTCCTCATCCCATTCCCCCTCTCCCCGTCTCTGAAAGGATGCTCTTTCTCTCTTTCTCACATGCACACACACATGCGCGCGCGCGCACATACACACACACACACACACACACACACACACACACACACACACATGCCAGGTCTTCCCCTTCCCTGGGGCCTCAAGTCTCTGGAGGATTAGGCACACACACACACACACACACACACACACACACACACACACACACCAGGCCTCAAGTCTCTGGAGGATTAGGCAGACTAGGCAGTCCTTGGCTATGTGTGTGCCAGGGCGGGGTGGGTGAGGGGGCTTGGACCAGCTCATGTGTGCTGCCTGCTCATTCTCTGGGGTCTCCCAAGGGTCCAGGTTTGTTGAGACTGCTGGTCTTCCTATGGGGCCATCCTTCCCTTCAGCTCCACTCCCTAATTCCTCCATAGGGGTTACCCAACTTCAGTCCAATGGTTGGGTGTGAGTATCTGCATCTCTTTCACTCAGCTGCTGGTAGGGCCTCTCAGAAGATAGCCATGCCAGGCTCCTGTCTGTAAACACATCATAGTATCAGTAATGGTGTCAGGCCTTGGTGTCATCCCTGTCCTCCCAATTCCCCACCATGAGATAGATCCGAAGGTGGACCAGTCACAGGACAGCCTTTCCTTCAGTCTCTTCTCTATTTTTGTCCCTGCAGTCCTTTTAGATGGGAACAATTCTGGCTCAGAAATTTTGACTGTGGGTTGGTAACCCACACTTGGAGCTCTGTCTGTCTATTGGAAGTGGACTCTTTGAGTTTCCTCTCCCCACTGATGGGCATTTTGGCTAAGGTCACCCCCATTGAGTCTGAGATTTTCTCACTTCCCAGGTTTCTGGGACTTTCTAGATGGTACCCACCCTCCTACCCCCAGAAGCTGCATATTTCCATTCATTCTTCTGGCTCTCTGGGCTTCTCTTCTATTCACCCCCTCATACTTGATCGTGTTCCCCTTCTCCCCTCTGCCTTCTATGATTATTTTGTTCCCCCTTCTAAACGGGATTGAATCATCCTCACTTGGGCCTTCCTGCTTGTTTAACTTATTTGTATCCTGGGTATTCTGTACCTTTTGGCTAATATCTGCTTATCAGTGAGCGTTTACTTATCAGTGAGCATTTACTTATCAGTGAGCATTTACTTATCAGTGAGCATGTCCTTTGGGGTCTGGGTTGCCTCACTTAGGATGATATTTTCTAGTTCCATCCATTTGCCTACAAATTTCATGAAGTCATTGTCTTTAATAGCTGAGTAGTACTCCACTGTGTAAGTGTACCATATTTTCTGTATCCATTCTTCCATTGAAGGATAGATATCTGGGTAGTTTCCAGCTTCTGGATATTGTAAATAAGGCTGCTGTGAACATAGTGGAGTATGTGTCTTTGTTATATGTTGAGGCATCTTTTGGGCATGTGCCCAGTAGTGGTATATCTGGGTCTTCAGGTAGAACTATTTCCTATTTTCTGAGGAATCTTTAGATTGATTTCCAGAGTGGTTGTACCAGCTTGCAATCCCACGAGCGAGGGAGGAGTGTTCCTCTTCTCCCACATCCTCAACAGAATGTGCTGTCACTTGAGGGTTTTTTTGTTTTGTTTTTTTGTTTTTGTTTGTTTGTTTGTTTTGTTATTTTTTTTTGATCTTAGCCATTCTGATTTGTATAAAGTGTATGCTCAGGGTCATTTTGATTTGTATTTCCCTGATGACTAAGGATGTTGAACATATCTTAAGTGCTTCTTGACCATTCTAGATTCCTCTGCTGACAATTCTCTGTTTAGCTCTGTACCCATTTTTAAATTGTGTTATTTGGAGTTCTTTGGAGGTTAACTTCTTGAGTTCTTTATATATTTTGGATATTAGCCCTCTATCAGATGAAGGGTTAGTGAAGGTTTTTCCCCAATCTGTAGGTTGCTGATTGTCCCATTAACGGTGTCCTTTGCCTTATAGAAGCTTTTCAGTTTCATGAGGTTCCATTTGTCAATTGTTGATCTTAGAGCCTGAGCCATCAATGATCTTTTCAGGAAATTTCCCCTGTACCAATGCACTTGAGGCTTTTTCTGACTTCCTCTCCTGTTAGATTCAGTACATCTGGTTTTATGTTGAGTTCTTTGATCCACTTGGACTTCAGCTTTGTGCAAGGAGATAAGTATAGATCTATTTTCATTCTCCTACATACAGACCACCACTTACACCAGCACCATTGAAGGTGCTTTCTCTTTTCCACTGTATAGTTTTGGCTTCTTTGTCAAAGATCAAGTCTTCATAGGTGTGAGGGTTTATTTCTGGGTCTTTGATTCTATTCCATTGGTCCATCCACCTGTCTGCCTCTGTACAAGTACCCTGTAGTCTTAGTGATATATCGCTCTGTAGCACAGCTTGAAGTCTGGGATGGTGATTCCCTCAGATGATCTTTTATTGTTGAGAATTGTTTTAGCTATCCTGCGTTTTTTTGTTTTTCATATGAAGGTGAGAATTGCTCTTTCCATGTCTGTGAAGAATTGTGTTGGAATTTTGATGGGATTGCATTGAATCTGTAGATTGCTTTTGGTAAGATGGCCATTTTCACTATGTTAATTCTACCAATCCATGAGCATGGGAGATCTTTCCATCTTCTGAGGTCTATGATTTCTTTTACTTCTTTATTGGTTATTTCATTTATTTACATTTCAGATGTTATCCCCTTCCCAGTTTTCCTGTGGCCTTATCTGGCATCAATGGGAAGGGAGGCCCTTGGTCCTGTGAAGGCTTGATGCCCCAGTGTAGGAGATTTCTAGGATAGTGAGGAGGGAGTGGATGGGTGGATGGGTGGGGCACACCCTCAATGAAGCAGGGGGAGGGGGAGCTCGGATGGGGGTCTTTGATTTCTTTCTTCAGGGATTTGAAGTTCTTGTTATATAGATCTTTCACTTAGTTGGTAAGAGTTACACCAAGATATTTTATATTATTTGTGGCTGTTGTGAAGGGTGTTGTTTCCCTAATTTCTTTCTCAGCCTGTTTATCATTTGTATAAAGTAGGGCTACTGATTTGTTTGAGTTAATTTTCTAATGGGAGATAGAAAGGGAGTGGATCCAGATAGGAGGGCCAGTGGGGAGGAACTGAGAAGAGCTGAGGGAGGGCAGCTGTACTTAGGATATATTGTATGAGAAGCAAATCTTATTTTCAATAAAAAGAAAAAAACTAAAGATTTTGAAGAGTATCTTTCTATATAAATATTTGATGGTATTTCTAATCAATTCCTCTGGCTACTTTTCTAGAAGGATATGAACCTTAAATATGTTGTTGCATAATTAATACATTTTTAATTATTTAGAAAGTGCTTTATTATATACTGGTCTTTAGGAACATAATTATGGGGCATTTCTATGCATGATGGATAATAAACACTATGTTACCACACTGTCAGATAGCAGGCTGGTCAGGACCTTAGACATCTCCGTGAATGAGCAGAGTGAGTTCACTGTGTAGGTAGAGAATGATTCTTTTCCAGAAAAGCAAGCTGAAGTCCCATGAGGTTAGGAGACTGTTATCCTTAATGTAGAGTAGGAAGTCCAGAGTCCAAGTTATCTTCTGTTCTGGTAGTGTGTTTGTGTGTTTGTTTGTTTGAGGTAGGGTCTCATTTTACCAAGGCTAGCCTGAACCTCATTCTGTAGCTGAGGATGACCGAGAATTCCTGACCCTCCTTTCTACTCAGAATGCTGGCCTTACAGGCATGTGCTACCATGTTCTGTTCAAACCCCATGTTTTCTAATTTACATTTTCTCAGCACACGTTTGGTAAATTTTCACAGGAAATGATAGTAATATAGATGGCTAACAGCCTCTGTGGTAATAATAAAATGTAGTCTAAAGTTTCATGTCAAATTTATTGCTTTATTCCTGTGTTCTCTGTAAACTGCTGGCTAATGTTATACTTATTTTTCTTGCCCAGGGATATATGTATACACACATATATGTAATATAACACACATATCCTCAAGGCTGTTTGTATGTATGTCTATGATGTGCATATATATGCAAGTACATGTACATAATTATTTTTTTACCGGGGAGTGGTAGGGTTTTATTGCTGTGAAGAGACACCATGACCAAGGCAGCTCTTGTAAAGTCAAACATTTAATTGAGGCTGGCTTACAGTTTCAGAGGTTTAGTCCATTATCATAGCAGGAAGCATGGCAGCATGCAGGCAGACATGGTACTGGAGGAGCGGAGAGTTCTACATCTTGATCTGAAGGCATCCAAAAGGAGACTATGTCTTCTACAAGCAGCCAGGAGGCTCTCTTTCACAGTGGGTGGAGCTTGAGCCCCAGGAACCCTCAAAGCCCGCCTACACAGTGACACACTTCCTCCGACAAGGCCACACCTACTCCAACAAGGCCACACCTCCTAATAGTGCCACTTCCCACAGGCTAAGCATATTCAAACCATCACAGTATGTATATATGGATTCTATGTAAAATCCTATTTTTCATAGATTTTACATATGCATATACATGTACAACCTAACACCTGTTTGAATGTGAGGAAGCAAATACTTAAATTGCTAAATATCAGCATTTTAATGTTTTATTCAGTTCGATATTTATGTGATTGAATTCTGAGGTCCACACAGGGTCTTCCACTTGCTAGGCAAGCACATTGAACTAAATCCTCATGTCCACTTTTAATTTTTTATAAAGAAAAAATGTGAGGTTAAAGTAAAATAAAGCAAGATTAGAGTAACTATTAGCCTTAGAATAAATATTAGCTATATAACTTGTCACATAGATAAATATAAGTGATATCTAATAAAAATACATAATGATGTCAGAATGCTCAATTTTATCACACATATATAATTTTTTAATTATACACGTTTAAATAATTTTTGTTAGAGTCATTTTTTAAAACTTATCTGTTTTTTTTTCTTTGGTGCTAGAAATGAAACCCAGGGCTTTGTTCAAATTAGATAAGGGCTCTGCTATTGTACCACATTCCCATCTACTTTTCAAGCTTAAAAACACTAGGATATAAAATTAATTACAAAAAAAATATTTTTCTAAAATCTTCTCAGATGTTAACATGAACTTTGACATTTTAAAGTTTTTAACACCTTTTCTTTTTTGAATTACATTGAGACTTTGTGATCATTTTGAAATTTATGACCAGTCCAATTCACTGTGGTAATAATGAAACTTGAAGGTTGAAGTCTTATGTCAGCTTTCTTGTAGCCCTCATCATTTTGTTTACAATTGTCTCTTTCTGTAATAGTCCGTATGCTGCTGTATTTGAGTTTGACCCATGGTTACTCTATGCAGAGACTAAGATTTGAAGGTGAGTTACTAGTTAGAGAAGGACTACAATGGAGTGGGTAGTGTGCTGACTTCCCCTGGAATTCTCGGGGTACCTGATCCCCAGGCCCTGGCTTCCGGTTTCCTGCCAGCTAACCTGTAAGGAAGAGCAAGGCCTTGCTTGATGTGGTCCTCGTAGATCGGGCCTGCAGAGTGGCCATTGGAAAATACTAAAAATACTGCCTAGGATGGGTTCTTCTGTCTCGTCAGAGATGGAGCCTGTGCAGAGTTCATTCCATATCTTTGGGTGGGGATGTCACACAGTGGATTGGAACCACAACTCAGTCCTTTGAGTATACAGCCATTGATAAGAAGTTGTTTGCCCAGTTGGAGGGAACTTGTGAAAGAAACAGTGCCTGTTTGAGTAGTCTGTTGTTGGAATAAATGACTTTGGGGGAGTTCCCGGTGTGCAACAATGAAGTCATTTACTGACTTGCATCCTTATCTTTCATGGTAAGAATTTCTGGGCATAAATAGCAGTCATGTGTATGTAGGCAGTGTTAATTCTTCGTCCTACATTTAATCTATGAGGTTACAGTCATTTCTCCTCTCACTTCTAAGAGGGCTAGGGAAAAGAGAAACTTCTTTTGTTTTTTGCTTCTTTTTTTTTTAATTTTTGTTTTTGTTTTTTAAAATACATTGTGAGGAGAAAAGTGTGTTTAAGGTTTTATGGTCTTTTTTGATCTAGATTGAAGTATGTTTTCATCTCAGAGCTCAGAACTGAAAAAAAGGAAAACCAGGTGAACGTTTGGTTTTGTATTTTTTATTTTTAATTTCAAAATCATGTTTATATGCTCTCAATATTATTTATATGTAGCTAATTTAATTCATCAATAAAATGAATAGCTATAAAATACAGGGAAGTTAGAAAAAATCATAACTGTATAACATAGTTACACAGATGAATATAACCTACAAATCATGTATAATTTCATAATATATAATTGAAAGGTATCAAAATGAAATTTATGTTACATATGTTTATACAGGCTTAAATCATTTCAGTCAGTCCTCTAAAGGTTAACTGTAAATAGAGATATAGGTAGATAATTTTATTCTGAAACCTGATTATGTTCCTTGAATACTGTTCTGTTGATTGCTATCCATATATATTAGATCAGTTACTTTGCCTTTTTGTATCCCGTTAGAGTATTTATAAAATGGTAATAATACTATACCTTTTGGGTGACCAAGGATTAAATTCTGACATTATATGAAAGGTGCTTAAGATAATACCCAACACTTGTTAAGTGCTGTGTGTTTCAGACATCATTGCTACTGTGGTTAGTATCCTTTTACTACCAATACCACAGCTAATACCATGCATGAGCCTATTTTTTATTTACAGTTGAACTTTCCCTAGTAAAAGAGCAGTTTAAAATACAGAGGGGGGAAAAAAGTAAGATTCCTATCATTGTTTAAGGAAAAGGGGACTTTAATTTTTTCCTTAGTCAAAGCCTGTGTCTAAATTAAGTTCATAAGTGGGATTGTTGCTTAAAAGGAGCTCATTTAGCAGCTACTTTCTTGTATTTACTCTTTAACAGTTTGTATCATTCATACCATGTAGCTTGAGCATATCCACTCTCAGCTCCCCACCTCTACTTCCCCTACATATCTCCCAACCTACCCCTTTCCCCATGTCCTCTCCTTCCTTCCTTGCTTCCTTGCTTCCTTGCTCCCTCCCTCCCTCCCTCTCTTCCTTCCATCCCAATTCCCCTTCTGTTTCTAGCTCTTGTTCTCTCTCTTCCTCTCCCTCTCCCTCCCCCTACCCCATCATCCATTGAATCCAGTTAAGTGATGCCTACTGGAATATTGACTGTCCTTTTGTGGAGGACCACAACTACATTGAGGTCATGAGTGTCACAGCCGTGTCACAGTGTCCAGATCACAGCTTTTCACAGTCCTTCTCCCCATCCTTCAGCGTGTACATTCTCTCTGCCCTCTCTTCCTCAGACCCCTTGACCTTTTTCGGGAATGTGAATGGGAAGGTTGATACAGATGTCCCAATTAAGGCTAGAAACTCACAAGTCACTGATTCTCACCGTTTTGACCATTTATGAGTCTGCATGCACTGCTGCCCACTGAAGACGCTTCTCTGGCCACACAGGAGAGCAGCACAAACCTATGGGTATTGCCTGTTACGGTTGGTGCTAGGCAGGAGGAGATAACTCCGCTGGAATTACCTCTTTTGCACATGGAATGACCGAACAATTTCACTTTTAAAAATATTAAGACTTCTTAATTAAGACTGAAGATTTATTAGAACATTTCCATTCTTATAACAGATTCGTGCATCAGACTGTTTTATTACATAGATCATGATAGAGTTCATTCTGAATTTTGCTTTTTTAGTCAAATCAAGGTGTTTTCAGCTTTATCTCAGCCTTGAAGTTTATATATCCCATAATTCCGGGAGCTGTGTCAAGATTCCTAATAAAGAACCCTATAGTCGATATTTTAATGTTGTTTGGGTTGTAAAATTACTTCAGCTTTAATGAGAATATTTCAAAGCAATTTTAGTACTTTTGAAATAAATATATGAAAACACTGTTGAGTTTTCTTTGTTTAACCGACTGCAGAGCATCTATCAGAACACTGACAGTTTTTAACTTTGGTGATTTGGCTCTGGTGATGCCTGACTGATGCAGGCTGGTAGCAAGAACACCTTATCTCTTCTAAATCTGGGTTTTTCTTAGAACTCCTTCTAGTGTTTTGGTATTTACATGGAGAGTAATTTTGATGCCTGGTAGACCAAGAGCCCTGCAAGAGACACTCTGTCTATTCAGTCTCCTAATTTGGGGCTTACTGTATTATATAGTTAGGCTCCCAGCTTTTTAAATTAAATTTCCTTCATGACATTCAGCTTCTGGGAAGCTGTAAAGGAAGTGTGAACATTTTTAGTGTAGAAAGATTTCATTGAAGCATTTAAAATCTTCGTTGAAACAATAACAAAAAGGCGTGGTCAGATTTGCAGTTCTGTGCTCTGCGTGAAAGAGTTAAACAGATGGAGTTTCTATCGAATGTTCCCACAAGTACATTAAACTACATGTAAGGCAGTACTTAGTGTATACTTTCCATATTCTCTGAGTCTTTAAGTTTTGGAACTTTTAAATTTTGTCTGTCAGTCAGTAGTGGCACAGTTAGGGCACAGCAAAGTTTGAGGAGCGCCGCCTCTGAGTCGTGGCGCGGCCGGTCATCCTCCCAGCTCTGAGATGCTTCTTTTATGTTTGCTTGCTTATTTTTTTTTTAATTGATTTTTTTGTGAATGTCACATCTTACATCCCAGTCCCATCTCCAGGCCCCTTCCTATCCACTCTTCACCCTTGCAACCCCCCCAAAAGAAAATAAAAACAAAACAACAACAACAATGACAAAATAAAAGCGTAGAAAACTTCTCATCGTGGAAGCTGTAGCATGTCCCACAGGACTTCCCTCTGTCCACACATCTTCACTTGCGATGTTCATTGCAATGAGTCATTGATCTGGTTCGAGGCCTCTGGCTTCTGCCACACCATTAGTACTGGATCCGAGACTCCTCCTAGTTATCCTGTTGTGGCCCTCCTGTGTCATGGAAAGTCTTCTGCTCTGGAACTACGGAACCTGCCCTTTCATACCCTCCAACAGTTCACAGATGGTGTAGATTTAGGGGTGAGCCAACTCAGAGCTCTGGATCTGGGCCTGGAAGTCTATTAGAGAGCTGAGGAAGCTCTCCAGCACTGCCCCAGCTAACCTACCCAATGCTGCCGCTGGCAGGGGCAAGGTCAGCTCTCCTGCTCTTTGTGAGTGACCAGAGCCAGTTTCACTCTGCTGCCCAGCTGAGGCACAGGAGCCACTCCCAGTTGATGTACTTATGGCCCTTAGTGAATCATGATTCTTGATTGACTTAGGGTTTTATTGCTGTGAGGAGATACCATGACTGTGGCAACTCTTATAAAGGAAAACATTTCTTTGGAGTGGGCTTACAGTTCAGAGGTTTCATCTGTTATTATCATGGCAGGGAAATATGGTAGCACGGATACAGAGAGGTAGCCAAGAGTTCTACATCTAGATCCGCAGGCAGCAGGAAGAGACAGTGAACCACTAGGCCTGGCTTCAGCTTTTGAGACCTCAAAGCCCAAGCCCCAGTGGCACTCTTCCTCCAGCAAGGCCACACCCCCCCAATAATGCTCCTCCCTATGAGTCAGTAGGGATCATTTTCCTTGAGACACTGATATTCAGAGGTTTGTGCGATTCCTCCCATATTGACTCTTGGACTTGATTGTGACTTTCTTTAGTGCTTATGTTCCTAAGGCATGCTGCAATCACAGGCTTGCTGAGCTTATGTGCACTGGACTCTGTCTTGGAGTGCTCCAGTTAGAAACCATGACTAAGAAGCGCTTATGAAAATCCTCTGGAGTCTTGCCCTTAAGACGAGCTGTAGCTTTCAGAAGCTTCAATCTAATTCCACGATTTGCTGGCAAGCCCCAAAAATGCAGACCCTAAGCTGCTCATCCCAGACAGGGACAATGTATAAAGCGAGCCCCGCCCCCAGTGCCTGGCGCTGACTTCCTTCACTGAGAACGACTCTCAGCCTGAGGTCCATGGCTAGACCAGTCTGGAGCCAAGTACCTATTGTAGGCTTCACTGATGGAGAGGCGAAGAACTCGGGAAAGCTCCAGGGGGATGCTTGGCATCTGCACCACAGCCCTCTACGATGATTAACGCTCAGGACTTTGTGTAGTCCTCAGTGCTGTGGCTGAATTCGTCCCGTTAGGGCACTTGGGAGCAACACCCTGCCTCAATGCCACTTCAGGGGCTACAAATTGTTAGATTGAGAAGGGTGGGGCAATCAGTCCAGCACAGGGGCTGAAAAGCTAACTGTGACCAGCAGAGGCCGCTGCTAAGCAAGTAGGAAAGTGAAGGCCTTTGGGGATGTCAGTCACCCAGTACAGCACAGAGCCGCAGAAAACGTGGGAAAACGATGCCTGGTCTTTTCATTGTATGTTTATGGACATTTTACATGATCATATTTTATACCGTCTTCTATGCATCTTTTTTAATCATCTCCATAATCTCCATGCACTTGTCTAATTTTGTTTTTTCTTTATTGGGCAATCTTCTACCTTTTTTTGTCTCCTTATTGTTTCTTCCTTTCTACCTTTAGTAGTATCTTGACTGTATCTTTACGAATTTTAAAAATGCTTGTTTTTTTATTTTTTGGTTTATTCTCTTTTTATATTTTTCTGTTAGTTATGAACTTTCACATGAAATCTTTTTATTTTCCTCTCCTCTAATCTCTTGCTCTTTGCTCTTGCCTTCTTTTTTTTATTAGATGTTTTCTTTATTTACAATATCTCCTTTCCCAGGTTCCCCTCCAAAAGAAAAGAGAAAAATAAAATAAAATAAGAAAAAAATAAAATTAAAAAAAAACCTAAAACTAAAACAATCCCCTGTTCCCTCCCCCCTCCCCTGCTCACCACCCCACCCTCTACCACTTCCTGGTCCTGGCACTGGGGCATAGAACCTTCACAGGCCCAAGGTCCTCTCCTCCCATTGATGACCGACTTGGCCATCCTTTGCTATACACATGCTGCTGGAGCCATGATTCCCTCCATGTGTACTCTTTGGTTGGAGTTTTAGGCCCTGGGAGCTCTGAGGGTACTAGTTAGTTCATATTGTTGTTCGTGCTAAGGTACTGCAAACCCTTCAGCTCCTTGGGTCCTTCTCTAGCTCCTTCATTGGGGACCCTGTACTCAATCCAATGGATGGCTGTGAGCCTCTACTTCTGTATTAGTCAGGTACTGTCAGAGCCTCTCAGGAGACAGCTATATCAGGCTCCTGCTTTCCAGCACTTACTGATATCCACAATAGTGTCTGGATTTGATGATTGAATATGGGAAGGATTCCCAGGTGGAGCAGTCTCTGGATTGTCCTTCCTTCAGACTCTGCTCCATAGTTTGTCTCTGAAAATCCTTCCATGGGTATTTTGTTCCCCCTTTTAAGAAGGAATGAAGTATCCACACTTTGGTCTTCCTTCTTCTTGAGTTTCTTGTGGTTTGTGAATTGTACTTTGTGTATTC
The DNA here is from genome assembly GCA_019843815.1 of Montemys delectorum. Lineage (NCBI taxonomy): Eukaryota > Metazoa > Chordata > Mammalia > Rodentia > Muridae > Montemys > Montemys delectorum. The sequence continues at coordinate 11,606 of JADRCD010219722.1, forward strand.
TGATCTTCTGGGCTAATATCCACTTATCAGAGAATGCATACCATGTGTGTTCTTTTGTGATTGGGTTACCTCACTCAGGATGATATTCTCCATGTCCATCCATTTCCCCAAGAATTTCATAAATTCATTGTTTTTAATAGCTGAGTAGTACTCCATTGTGTAGATGTACCACATTTTCTGTATCCATTCCTCTGTTGAGGGACATCTGTATTGTTTCCAGTTTATGGCTATTATAAATAAGGCTGCTATGAACATAGTGGAGCATGTGTCCTTATTATATGTTGGAGCATCTTCTGGGTATATGCCCAGGAGTGTTATCTCCTTATACAAAGCTCAAGTCCAAGTGGATCAAGACCTCCACATAAAACCAGATACACTCAAACTAATAGAAAAGAAAGTGGGGAAGAGCCTCGAGCACATAGGCACAGGGGAAATTTTCCTAAACAGAACACCAATAGCTTATGCTCTAAGATCAAGAATCGACAAATGGAACTTCATAAAATTGCAAAGCTTCTGTAAGGCAAAAGACACTGTCAATAGGACAAAACAGCCACCAACAAATTGGGAAAAGATCTTTACCAACCCTTTATCTGATAGAGGGCTAATATCCAATGTATACAAAGAGCTCAAGAAGTTAGACTCCAGAGAAGCAAATAACCCAATTAAAGAATGGGGTACAGAGCTAAACAAAGAATTCTCAACTGATGAATACTGAATGGCTGAGAGGCACCTAAAGAAATGTTCAACATCCTTAGTCATTAGGGAATGCAAATCAAAACAACCCTGAGATTCCACCTCACACCAGTCAGATTGACTAGGATAAAAAACTCAGGTGACAGCAGATGCTGGAGAGGTTGTGGAGAAAGAGGAACACTACTTCACTGCTGGTGGGATTGCAAGCTGGTACAACCACTCTGGAAATCAGTTTGGTGGTTCCTCCAGAAATTGGACATAGCTCTACCAGAGGACCTAGCTCTTGCCTTCTTAACATTCTTCTCCATTCCTTTTCTTTAGTTCATCTTTTCTTCTTATTCTTTCCTTTCTCCTTGCCCCTGCATTTACCTTAACTGTCAATTAAAAATAATAATGAATAGGTGATGAAGCATAAAGGAATGATCCTTCCAAAGTCAAGCTTTTCGCCCTCTGAAGGGGGAAAGGCTAACCATTGGAGAGATCTGTAACAAGAGCTCCCGCTAGTGATGTTGCTGTTGGTTCTCTCCAAAACTATTTCTTAAACTTCACATGAATGCTATAGGATGCACCGTAAGTTTATTTTTGTTTAGAACTCATATATGGAAATCAAGTAAAGCATAAAACGTATGGCATATGTGTATGGGTTGAACATTTTAGAAGAACATGGGAGAAATGGACACAGCAATGAATGCCTTTATTAAGAGCTGAAATTCTATAGTAGGGGAAAATTTACTTTCATGATCCACAACTTTATTTTCATTTTATGTGTTTCATCATTTCCAAATTAAAGAATAAAGAGTAGGAGAAATTAAGACAAAACTAATTACACATTTATTTCTCGAGAGTCCGAGATTACAAGCCTGCACCATCCTGTCCTACAAGAGCATGATTTCCTGTTAAGTTTCCAGGTCACACTCACACTACTTAATGTTAGCACCATACTTTGAGGAGGCCCAGCAGCAAAGCTGTCCCATTATCAACACGCTGGGACCTAGGGGGAAAGTGCTCTGTACCAGTGAATGTAATACACGCTGCACAGGCTAGGGCAAGAGTTATTTATTCATTCTGTAGCCAAGGATGCGTCTATGTTGAAGCCCGTGTATGAATGGCAATATAGCCTTCCTGAAGCTGGATATGACAGAGCCATTTGAAACCAACAGAAGAAGCAATGTTCTTGAAATATTGTTTCTAACTTTACAGGTCTCCTCAGCTGTGACTTTGGGTAGCTAAAATAAACAAAACTGTGTAGCCCTTTAAAAATATAAGCAAAGCCAGGTGTCCTTGAGAGGCTTTTAAAATATGTTAATGAAAAGGTGACAAACAGCAGAACTAATTTTAGGTCAGGGAAAATATTTATTTTGGCCATATTTGGACAAATGTTTACATGGCTTAGAGTTAGCTTTTCTGTCTTTTTGTGGTGTTTGGCTCTAAAAGAAATAAATTTCTACCAGTGTTTTTTCACATACATAGCATCCTTGTGCTTGTACTCATGCAAATCTAAAAGCTTGGGGCCATCCTCAAGGGGGAATCATTCTTATTCCCATCCCTAATGAGTTCACCTCTCAGATCAGGAAGAACTTCCCCTGTAGGAAGCCAGAAGTCCCTGTGGTGCAGCAGAACCTAGCGTTGCCGCTTTCTGGCTTTCCTTAGTCCCCTACTTTGTCTTCTCTTCTTTTCAGTCTTAAACCTGTTATCTTCTTGCAACCTGGCTAGCTGTTCCTTACCTCTTTTGCTATGTTAAACCTATCCTGCCTTCCCAGTAAGGAACAATGTTTGATTGTTCTTCCCTGGGAGTCCTAGTTTCTGTCCATCTGTTCTATCCACGCTTAGTTGGTATGGAGCCTGCCTTTACTGTTTTCTACTCCCTCAGTTACAGTTGGATCGATTCTAATGTGCAGGCACTACATCTGGGTAAATCTGTGAAGCTCTTATTGGTTACTCCTTCCATTGCTTTGCAGTGAGTTAGTAATCCTTATTAGGCAGTTGGTAAGGAAAATGTTCATTTGAGATCTAGATGTGTGCTATAAGTGGAAGGTCACTAATGATATTGGTTAAATCAGATCTGTTTTGTAAGCCTACTTGCTTAACAATGAGGTTGAATTTCATGGTCGGGTGGTCAGTATGATCAATATGAGGCCCTAAGTGCCTTTCTTAGTTCTTAATTTAATAGCCAAACTGAATCTAAATTTAGTATGTTACTAAATTAATGCAATTATACTAAATTTTTTGCTTATTTTTGGAATAGTAGCATAAGCCACAAGTCAGCTGTATCTTGGATGCTAAGTGGTCTCTCAATACTCATATGTTAATGACATACTTCATGGTAACCTTGGAAAGTGAGGCCTGGTGAGGGGTTTTAGATCATCGAAGGTGTGTCCCTAAGGTGAATGAGGGGACAGAGCCCTTCTTCTCTCTTGCTTCCTGGCCATGAGGTAAATGCTTTGTTCTGTCAGGCCTATCTGCTGTAGTAGGTAATCTAATCACAGGCCTAAAAGCAACATATCATTGAATAAAATGTGCCAAACTGTGAGCCAACACAGTTTTTGTAAGTTGACTTCTCAGCTGTTGAGTGGTAAGGGAAGCTGTCTGAGACACAGCCAGATCAATCTGTGGACAAAACATTTTCCCAGGGAAAACTCCCACTGAAGTTGACTGCTTTATAACTTCTCTATGGAGAAGACAAATATTTCCACATAGCTTTATACACAAGGTTATTTGTTATGTATGTTTGCTTGGATTAGCATTAAATTTCTTCTGTTGAATATAGCAATTCTTGTGATTTCTTTTCTGCTTTATCGCAAATAAATCTAAATGCTCATAATCTCTACCTTTATTTGGTTTATGCTAATCACATTTTAAAAATGCTGTACTATTTTTTAGTGATCATGTTTTTTATATCACTAGATATAAATTTTTAAGGCAATAAAATTTCTCTAATGTGGTTTAAATTAATATTAGTATTTAGCATATTATCTACATACCCATTTTGTTAGTTTAAATACTCTTGGCTATATCAAGATTAAATGTTCCTTAACAAATCCTATATGAATAAAATATAAATTTTTTGTGGAGACTTTTCACTATTTTCCCATTTCTCTCT
>JADRCD010219722.1:15498-27681 GCA_019843815.1 Montemys delectorum
TCTTTTTTTTTTTTTTTTTTTTTTTTTTGCTTTTTCGAGACAGGGTTTCTCTGTACAACTCTGCCCAGCATTTTCCCATCTCTTAAAGTTTCTTTTATAAAGATTCTATGTATGTCTTTATCTTGATGACCTAATCACTTTCAAAGGGTATGTCTTCTAATCCTATACTTGATTATAAGCAAAGGCGAAGAATGTATGCTCCCCCATTTGCTAATACATCCCATTAGCTTAGGGTCTCAACATAGAACATTCAGTCCATAGGACTACTGTGAGTGTTGTATGAAGGGGTATGTGACTAGTACATACAACATATGTGAGAGGAGAATGGCCACATCTGTGTAGATGTCCCAGTGTACACGTGTTGTGAGAAGTAACTCCAGAGCCATTTTCCTCACGTCCCTGCATGGGTGCTGCCGAGCTGGCTCAGGTCAGCTCCCCTCTGTTAAATTGCTTTTGCCTAAAGTGTGGGGCCATGTGGTCAGTGTTTTTATTGTTCCACTGATGTGCGTGCATGCAGCTGTCCTGCCGACACTCACCATTCGGTGACAGTTTTGAGTAGAGTGAGTCTTCCCACTTGACACAATGTCCTTCTGTGTCCCAGGTCGGCCTTGAACTTGTCCTGAAGCCCGGGCTGGCCTTGGCCTTGTAGTTCCTCTTCTTTCACTTTGTTCTCACAGATGCTGGGGTTTAGGTGTGCGCCACAATGCCTGGCTCCACTCTATTCCTTCCTGAAGCTGTTTCAGCTACTCTCACTTTTGTTATATTTCCATGTAGTTTTAGAATAGTCATATTAATTTGTATGAAATTTTACTAGGATTTTGATAGAGACTATGCTAAACTTGTCAACTTAGAGAGAAATACAGCTTGTTAATGGGCATCTTGAACCCTATCATCTTGTTGAAACCAGTTATTTCTTCTGTGACTTAGCTGTAGATTAAGATTTCTAATATGGGAATCTTGGTTAGAGTTTTTCCTTTCTGATCCAAATGCTTCCAACTTCCTTCTTGCTTCAGTACATTGTCTTAACCTCTGACAACACATCAATGAACGAGTTTTCCACCCTTCGTTTTTTTCTGAGTTTATATTCTGAAGGGTATTGCACATTTTTTTTAAAGTTCTTTTCTGCATCATCGATATGACCATGTGTTCTTTTTCATAGGTTACTAGCATTGCTACATTAATTGACTTTTAAATAATGAATAAGGCTTGTGTACCTGAAATAAGTCCTACTTGATATGTAATTATTCTCATATGCTGATGAATTTTTTGGCTTTTGTTCTCTGAGATGGGGTTTCTTTGTGTAACAGAGTCCTGGCTGTCCTAGACTCACTTTGTAGACCAGGCTGACCTCGAACTTACAGAGGTCCACCTACCTCTTGCCTCCCCAGTGCTGGGAATATATCTCTGTTGATGGGTAATTTTATTTCTTGTACTATCCTATATAGTAGTAATACCAGTTTCAAATGAAATAATAATTATTCTTATTTAGTTTATATTACACTTTTTTCATACACCATTATATTTTTGTTTTAATTTATATGTACTTATATGACCTTTAAAATGTGATTTTAAGGTATGAGTAACAGTTGTAAAAATATACTTCTTTTTAACCTTTTTCTTGTTTTATTACATAATTTTCTTCTTTTATTTCTAATAATTGCCTAGTGGCCACCTATAATACATATCCTATTTATCTGTATAATAATTTCTAGGGATACAATTTATGTTTTATTTTTTAGGTATACATACAAAATAATAGTTATGGTATTTTCATACATACATTTTTATTTTACTTCATTCATATTCAAAGTTCAGCAGGGGTAATAGGATCCTATGAGCTCCTCTCCCATCCATGACTAGTGGCTGACAGATCCATTCTTTCTTGCCCAGAACAGACAGCCACAGAAGGTATGATAGGCACATCTTACTTAGATAGTATTTATAAGCCTATTCTGGCTCCTATATTTTTCTGCCCCCTTTTCCATGATTTCTCTGAATCTAGAGCTGGTTTTATAAATATTTGGTTTAAGTTTAATCAGTCAACTGTCCCTTATTCTCAGCACCTTGAGCAGCCTAGTCTCTGTATCCACCACCATACATTGTAATCAGCTTCCCTGATTAATGCCGAAAGTAGTGTTTCCCTCTGCATAAGAATATGGAAAGGCCTCCTATACTCATGGATCAGCAGGATTAACATAATAAAATGACCATCTTACCAAAAGCCATCTACAGATTCAATGCAGTCTTCATCAAAAATCCAGCACAATTCTTCACAGGACTTGAAAGGACCATTCTGAACTTCATGTGGAAAAACAACAAATCCTTCCCGACTTCTAGCTGTACTACAGAGTGGTGGTAACAAAAACATCATGGTGTTTGGCATAAAAATAGACACATCCATTGAAATGAAATGGAAGATACAGACATGAATCCATATACCCACGGACACCCGGTTTGTGAGTAAAGAACTCAGAAATACACACTGGGGAAAAAGATAGCATCTTCAAAATGTGCTGGTCAAACTGGGTGTCTGCATTTAGAAGATTGCAGATAGATCTGCACTTTTCACCAAACTCAACTCCACGTGGATTATAGACCTCAACATGAAACCAGGTACACTGAACCTGATAAGAAGAACTGGAGAATATCCTTGAACTCACTGGCATAGGAGAAGGCTTCCTGAACAGAACACAGGCCCTAAGATCAACAATTAATAAATGGGACCTCATGAAACTGAAGAGCTTCTGTAAGGCAAAGGACACCGTCATTTGGACAAAGCAACAACCTACATAATGGGGAAAGATTTTGACCAACTCTATACCCAATAGAGGTCTGAGACCCAAAATAGATAAAGAACTCAAGAAACTGGATATCAAAAAGCCAAAAAGAATCCAATTTTAAAATGGGATACAGATCTAAACAGAATTTTCTATAGAGGAAACTCAAATTGCTGAAAAACACACAAAGAAATGTTCAACATCCTTTGCTATCAGGTAAATAAATGCAAATCAAAACTACTTTGAGATTTCATCTTACACCTATCTGAATGGTTACGATCAATAACACAAGTGACAGCCCATGTTGGCGAGGATATAGAATAAGGGGAACACTCTTCCATTGGTGGTGGAAGTACAAACTTGTATAGCCACTATGGAAATCAATACAGACATTTCTCAGGACACTGAGGCACTATCTACGTTAAGATCCAGCCATACCATTCTTGTACATATACCAAAGGATGCTCCATCCTACCACAAGGACACTTGCTCAACCACTTCACTGCTGCTCTATTCATAATAGCCAGAAACTGGAAACAACCTAGTCCCTGGACAAAAGAGTGGATAAAGGAACTGTGGTACGTTTGCACACGAAGTGTTACTCAGCTGTTAAAAAAAAAAATGGCATCATAAAAGTTGCAAGCAATTGGATGGAACTAGAAGAAATCATCCTGAGTGAGATAACCCAGACCAAGAAAGATAAACACAGCATATATTCACTTTTATGTGGATATTAACCATTAAATAAATAAAAGCTAACATAATCTGTAGACCCAGAGAGGTTAGTTATAGAGGAAGGGACTAGGGAGGGCACATGGATCTCCCTGGGAGGGTCAGATAGAGTAAATTTTATATGTGGACTGGAGGTGGATTGGAATGCAAGTGAGGAGGAGGAGGAGGGAGGGGCAAGAGGGTTGAGCAAAAGAATGCAGACAGCTAGAATTGAGGAGCATTTGAGGGATACAAGAAAAGTTAGTGAGGTAGCAACTCCCTAAAATATATTAAAGCAATCCTAGTGAGATCTCCTAATAATGGGAGTGACAGACTTCCAACTGACACTCTCTTGTCACCAAAGGAGTCTTCCTGTGCCAGGAATGGGTTGGCCAAGGGGCTCCCATGGAAATCTCTAAATAACAACTTGGCTGTTGCCAAGACAATGGGGCTACTCTAGCATACTGAGTATGGGGTTCCATTGCCAAGTACAATAGCCACACAACTCATTTAATATGGAGATGCCAACCTGGACCCTATATGGAGTCTTCTCTCCTATATTCTAGGGCATTTAATATGGGAAGGCACTCTGCAAGCTTTTGGAAGGAAAAGATAAACAGCACTCCAGCTACAAACTCTTTGACCTGCAATCTGTCCTGCCTGCAAGTTATGCTACAGAAATGGTGGCAGAGAACTTGTGGGAGTAACCAACCAACATTTGACTTGACTTAATGCCTACTCCACAAGATGGAACCCATACCTGACACTGAGTGACCAAGAAATGGCTCCTATTGATATTCTTCCATGATCATAGATCAGAGCCTTATTCAGTCATCATCAGAGAAGCCTCCTGCAGCAGATGGGAACAGATTCAGAGACCCACAGCCAGAGAGAGAAAGAGACAGCGACAGAGAGACAGACAGACCTGGGAGTGCTCAACTTTAAATGGAATGCCTCCATCAAATCCCTTCCCCCCCCACCCCCCCCACCCCGAGAGCTCAAGGATCCTCGGGGAAGAGAAAGCAAAAAGACTGTAAGAGCCAGAGGGAGGGAGGACACCAAGAGACCACAGCCCTCTGAATCACCTGAACAAGGTGCACGTGAACTCACAGAGATCAAAGCAGCAAGGACTGAGCCTTTATGGGCCTGCACTAGTTCTTCTGCACATATATACCATAGCTTTCATTGTAGCCTTTTTATGGGACTCCTGAGTGTGGGAACGAGTGCATCTCTGATCTTTGTGCCTGCTCTTAGGGCTTTTTTCCTTCTGTGGGATTGCCTTGTTCAGCCTTGATGTGATGGTTTTTGTCTTATATTTTATATGTTTGGTTATCTCCAAGCAGCCTGTCCTTTTCTAATGAGAGACAGAAAAGGAGTGGATCTGGAGCAGAGAGGAGGTGGGGAGGGACTGAGAGGAGTCGAGGGAGGGGAAACTATGGTCAGTATAGTGTATGAGAAAAGAATATTTTCAATGAAACATTTTTCAAAAAAATTCATGGATGTTTCGAAGGCAGTTTGATGCCATGTTGATTTAGCCGAACAACTATAGTAAACCCCTCCACTGTGTGCCCGTCATATCTTCAGCCATGGATTTTTTTGGACTGGGGTTACAGACAAGTACCAGCCAAGAAATAAATGCAGATTGGGCCTTGACTCCAGTCCAACGGGAAGTTTGTTAGTGCCCTCCCCAGTTGTGCCGCGTTGCACTGGTGTGTGCTTGTGGTCTGGTAGGTTGGGATTTTAGTTCATTAGGGCTCGCACCTTGGTAAGGCTACTGACGCCTTTTCTCATAGGCTTCCTAACATCCACCATTTTGAAAGCTAACTAGCAGAAGTTTCCAGCTCAGTTTCAGCTTTATTTCTTTGTATCTCACAACCTATATATGCCGTCTCTTCAGCAAAAGGGTCTTATCGTCTAGTTCTGGTGGGTATCCAAGAGGAATAGCAAGTTTTTATATCATTTTGGGGGACCTCTGGGACCTCCCTAGTCAGCAATCCATAAGGATATATCTGGCACTGAGACTTTTGTTTAATAAAAACTGTGGCTTCTGGACCAGCCCGTGTTTCAAATCCTGCAAGTCCCCTGGAGTTCCCCCTTCAGTATCTGAATGAACCTTAAACAATATGTCAGGACCTCATTGTACCTGAATTGTACTGTAAGGAGCTGGGAGCTGGACTGCCTTATCCGACTACTCTTCGACTACCTTAGACCCTACAACCCAATGTAAGCATTTTACCTTCCAATTTAATTCCTACCAAAATATTTACTATTCCTTTTATGTTGATTCTAGTTGATTTTAAATTGCCTATCTGTACCATGTGATCCTATTTCCTTTATTTGAAGCAAGCCCATTTGTATTTAAAGGATTCAGTTTACTACTTCTGAAAATAACTATTTGAACTTGAAGGTAGCAGATGATTTTGTTCTCATTTTATGGCCTCCCCTTGTTATCATTTCACTACTTTGTTCAAAGAGAACTCATTTGGCTGCACATGCGTTTGGGGGTGGGGCATCCCCTGCCCTCCGTACTCGGCCTGCATCAGAATGTCACAGGTTTATTCTTGGCTTCCAGCTTCAGCACGTTCTGCTCAGGATGCAGCACTTTACTTCCTATATAAACAGGTAGCGTGAGGAAGGCCCTGCTGATGCGAGACAAGAAAGCCAAGCTGGGTTCCCTGTCTCAGTTTTACAAGACTGCAAGAAAAGGGGCTTTGCTGGATTAGGGAAGACTAAACAGCGACTTAGGAACAATGATGTTACTTCTGCTGAGCTTTGCTTCTTTTGACTCTCAGCTTCATCCTTCTAGATACATTGTCCAGTACTTTCTAGAAACGAGAGCTGCCAACTATAGGGGGTTCACCCGTGTGAACACGGTGGAAAGTATGTTCTCCAGTTCCAGCCCTAAAATAATCCCAGGGAAGAACTCTATAGCTTAAGCTAATTATGGTTCCTAGTTAGATTTCTGTGGCCTGGGAACCAAGGAGCTATGGCTGGCTTTGCTTAGATCTGGGCTGCACCTCTTGACCTCTCCATGGAGTTTGTAGTTATTGGGTCCTGTAGGAACCTGACAGCTCCCTTGCTGGTCAAATTGGCTAGGAAATCACTTTAAAAGGAAATTGGGAATAGTTATAGGAAAGAGCAAGATTAAATTAAAAAAAAAAAAAAGTCTGCTCTTGTATGAGTTGTTGTGAGAAAGGCATCTGAAAAGAAGCTTTTAACCAAACCAGGTGGGAAACAGGATGCTACATGGAGTCGAAGGAGTGGCTTGGCAGTCAGACATTTAAGAGGTGACATTCATGGAGTTGTAAGCAAGCTATTTTTAAAATGCAGCCGCTGTGCAACCGCTAGCCAGTTAAGACACTCGGCTTTGTTTGACCCTTTTGTCCTTTGCTTCCTGGGACACCATTTTATTTGATTTTATTGCTGCATGCATGTGCTTCATTTACATAGTTACTGCCATTTGTTCAGTCATCTGGACATTTTGTATCGAGGATTGGGGAGAGGACACATGGTTACTGACTCTCTGTGTTCTAAGCTGTTAAACACAAAACTGCTTTCTTAAACGCTTCTGTGACCTCTCACCACACAGAAGCAAGTGGTCATAAAAAAGGCGGCATCCGTGGCTCTTGAGCAGACGTGGGAGCAGTAATTCCATATGACCTAAACTAGTGGAGAATTTTCATACAGGATTCAGACCCGAGTGTGACTGTCCTTGACAGTAGTGATTACCCCAACTGGAAGCGTAGCACCCTGCTTGCGTATCAGTAGGTAGAATTCTTGTTCAACTGATCCATCCCACAAGGAGATGTAGCTTAATAGAATTCTAGGTCGATGATACAGGTTTATAATAGATACAGACTTTAGATTTGTCTTTATGTTGGCTAGTACCATCCCTAGTGCCTCACACCTCCATCAAAATACAATGTTACAATGTGTAACGTTTGTGTGGGGTGACATTCCTTTGTTATGTTTCCTTGTGCCTTTAAATGTGTTGACATTTGCACAAGGCCGAAGCATGGCGAGTGTGGTAGTGCTTTGAGTAGATCAAGTGAAATGCCAAATTATACTGTCATGTTCTTGTGTGGAGATGAGCCCCTCACATAAGGGCTATAAGAGTACTATGGGTCATCTGAACACTCTGAGAAGTGGGGAGTTCGGAGGAACAACTTTTGTTCCAGAATTTAAATGTCCAGGGAAACTCATATCCTGTGAGCTCTGCTGAGGTCAACTACATGCATTTTTTTGTCATTAAATAACACTTCTATGTTGGAATGATGTCCTTCCTTGCCTGCCTAAGACACCTTCTGATTGTTTAAAATAAAAAGCCTATGACCTTTAGCTAAGGAGGGTAGGAAGTCAGGGCCACCAGGCAGAGAGAGGAACTCTGGGAAGGAGTGAGGGAAGGAGTGAGGTACGGAGGATTTGGAGGATTCACTGCTGAGATGCGGAAGTCAGATGTATGGAACTGAGTAGAGATAATAAGCTAGTTGGGAACAAACTGCCTTATGGTCTAGCATTAATTCATAAATAAATAAGCCCTCATATTATTCGGGCACTGAGGTAGGTATAGAAAAAGCTAATAGTTCCACTTTTATTTGACAAACTGTTGCTTTTATAACCTAATTTTGAAAAGAATTTTCTTCACAATTATGTGAGCATATAATTTTTATTTGTTAAATTATCATGTGTATGCATGTTTTACATGTATGTATGTCTGTACACCGTATGTGTGCCTGGTGCCCTCAGAAGTCAGAATTAGGCTTTGGATCCCCTGGGACTGGCAGTGCAGATGGTTGTGAACCACCATGTAGGTGGGTGCTAGGAACTGAAACTGGGTCCTCAGGAAGAGCAGCCAGTGCTCGTAGCCACTGAGCCACCTCTCCATACTCTAAATCTAAGCATGGATATCATTTTAAAGAGAGCAGCTAGCAAGTTATTGCCACAGGTAAAAGCCAAGTGAAGACTAAACGAAAACTGAGATCTCAGAGATCAGCCGCCACCTACTTGAGCTGTTTAGCTTCTCAAACACACCGTGTGCTGGTGATGGGAGTGCCCTCCGTTTGTGAGCTGTGGCTGAACAAACTGTGTCAGCATTTGAAAGACCTCCATAGCGCAGCAAACTGGTACTTCCCGGATGATCACTGTGTGATACAAACCATGCATGGACAAAGTGTACGGTAGGCCAGTGTGTTTAATATCATGGCAAAAATCAAAGACTTACCATGTTATACTTTGCAGTGACCTCCTAAGAAACTACCACTTGTCATGTAGAGAATATGGACATTTGTCTTGAATTGCTATTAAAATGCTCCACCATTGTCCAACTAAATATGTATAGCCAAAATATCATAGATTGAAAGCTAAAGTATATATAAGAGCCCAGCTGCCCTCCATTAACTTTAAAGTTCAAGAGGCTTTAAAAATATATAAAGCAGTGTCTCTCTTATCACTAATCACTAGTGATAGTCACTAATCTCTTATCATTTATTACTAGTAAATGTTCACTTCATCAAAATTATTATTTTCTGTTAACATACAAAGTATTTGTTATATTTAAATCAATAACTGTTCTTAAAATTTCTGTTTTAATTCGTAATAAATACTGTTAGATAGAATCTATATAAATAACAGTTCTTTAGAATTCTTTAGAATCTTAAAATTTTCTAAGAATTAAAGGATCCATAATGACAAAAAGTTTGAAAACTGAAATGAGCACTGCCTTTTTTTTTTTCCAAAGTTTCCATGAGAAACCCGTATTCTCACTTTGTGGTTGATATCACTAGGCTTTTACTTGTGAATACTTTGAGAAATAAGTTCACCTCTGGCTTGCTTTCAACCCCCATCCCACATCAGTTAAAATAGCACTACTGGGTTGCCATTCAGATAGTAAATAAAAATGCACATTACAGTATCATCCTTGCTTGGTACACATCCTGATGGTTTAGAATACAGTGTGTCTGTATATGTGTGCACAAACGCGTGTAAGAGACAGAAAGAGGGAGATAGGGTTGTAATTTACCTGAAAAGTCCAAGTTATCTTCTAGGCAACATACAGTGATTGCTGTCCCAACTTAGAGCAGCCAAGGATGCCTACACTGGGTCTGCATAAGAATGGGCCCCTCAGCAGAGAGGCTAGAGGAGAGGCTGAGAGACCCTTCCCCTCTGGTAGAATCACAGTGCTGGTCGGGGTGTAATCATTGCTTTCAGTTGTGTCTCTACTCCCCTTCCCCCAGGGCTCGGAGAGACTGTTCCAATCTAGTGGTTGCACAGATGGTTCTGGTTAAATGGGTCACAACTCAAAACCAGAGTTGTGATTCTGGGCAAAGGAATAGTGGGGGTGGCAGTGGTGATAGGAATGGGAGGGAGAAAAGAGAGGGTAGGCAGGAGAGGATAACCAGAATACATTAAATAGTGCAGAAATTGTCAAGTAACAAAATTAATCTATAAGATGTTTATATCACAAAGTTTTATACGAAGCAAAACTATCTCAAAATTATTGCCATACTCTTAAGAGTCAACAGAACCTTTCCTTATTTAAAAAAAAAAAAAAGACCAAAACAAACAAACAAACAAACAAAACGCACCCATTTGTGAAGGAATTTGTGCCCGAATTCTTCATGTTGACATGGAGGACTTTGCTGCTTAGTTTTGGTCAACGTGACAAATGTCTGGGAAGAGGGATCTCAGTTGAGGGCCTGCCTCCATAATATCAGCCTCTAGGCAAGTCTGTGGGGCAAGTTCTTGATTGTTGGCTGATGTGAGAGGGTCCAGCTCACTGTGAGCAGTGCCACCTCTGGGCAGGTGGTCCTGGGTTGTGTTAGAAGGCAAGCTGACCCAGGGAATAGTGGTATAGGCCTGTGTTTAATCCCAGCACTGAGGAAGGGAAGCAGGCAGGCAGAGCTCTACCAGCTGAGGCCAGTCTGGTCTACATAGCAGTTCTAAATCAACAAAATCTGCATAGTGAGACCCTGTTTCAAAAAGACAAGAGGCCGGGCAGTGGTGGTGCACGCCTTTAATCCCAGTACTCTACAGAGTGAGTTCCAGGACAGCCAGGGCTATACAGAGAAACCCTGTCTCGAAAAACAAAAAAACAAAAAACAACAACAAAAAAAAAGACAAGAGAAGAAGACAAAGAGGAGAAGGGCGAGAAGAAGGAAGGAAGGAAGGAAGGGAGGGAGGGAGGGAGGGAGGAGAGGAAAGAATGGAAGGAAGGAAGGAAGCTAGCTAGCTAAACAAGCCATGGAAAGCAAGCCAATGATCAGGCTTCCTCCATGGTCTCCGTTTTACTTCCTGCTTCAGGCTCCTGCCTTGAGTTTTGTACTCTGCCTTCCCTTTGAGATGGAGTGAAAGTTGTAAGCTGAGATAAACCCTTTTTGCTCCAAACTTCTTTTGGTTGTGGTGTATGTCTTAGTTATTGATAAATTGCTGTGAAGAGATACCATGACTAAAGAACTTATTAAAGAACGCATTTAATTAGGGGTTGCTTAAAGTTTCAAAGGGTTAGTCCATTTCCGTTACTGAGGGAAAGGTGGTGACAAACAGGCAGACGTGGTACTGTAGCGGAGTAGTAGCTGAAAGCTTAGCTCTGATCCTCAAGCCAGGGGCAGAGAGAGACTTGAACAAAACTTCAGAGTCTATGCTAAGCGACACACCTCCTCCTACAAGGCCACACACCTCTTAACCCGTCCTAAACAGTCCACCAACAAGGAACCAAACATTCACGTACACTTGCCTCTGAGGGCCATTTTTATCCAAACCACCACAGTGTATGTATCACAGCGGGGAAAGAATTAAACTAGCTCCACAGACCTTCAACTGGGACTGGGGTGTAACCTCTCTCTTTTCTTGGCGGTCTTCTTCTTTTCTGAGTTGCTCATACTTTTCTTTTTAGCCCGTCGTTTTTCTTCAGGATTTAAGAATGATATATATCTTAATTCCCCCCTGAAGCCTCTGCCTACCTTTTCTATCCTTTTATGTTTTCCTCTTAAATTAACCAGCATCTTGTCACTTCATTTGGTAATGTTATTTTAAAAGTTATTTGATTTTCATGTTATTTACATCAGTAGATTCATGGGGCCTTAAAGGCAAATACTACCTTAAAAGCTTTTCACATTGTTCTGGGGACCCTCATTGCCGTTCCTGGAGCCTTTGCAGAGAGTAGTCAGATGGCCAAGTGTGGTGCTCAGTTCCCTGGTTTCCTGGCTCTCTTCTGCAGAGCGCTGCATTTTCCTTATGTGGAGTAGAAACAGAGGTCATTGTTGTTGAAAACTTGTATTGTTTAGAAACCTAAAACAGTTCAAATATTTTATATTTTGAACCAATTTGTTCTTCATTTTTAGGAATGCTGGGAAAGATTTTAATAGCTATTCGAGATGCATGCTTTGGAATATCAGCAATACAGATGGTAAGTGCTTTGCAATGAGCCATATTGTATGGGAGAATTGTTTTTTAATAACCCTTAAAATGTGTGTAAGTGAATGTTAACTGTGCCCTTGAGATTTGGATTTATTAAAATTAAAGAGATGCACATTCAATAACCTGGCTGGATGTGGTAGCATAGGCCCTTACCCACAGCACTCTGGAAGGAGAGGTAGGTATGCATTTGAGGCCAGCCAAAACCCAACAACAGCAACAAAACAAACTAAAATAACAGCAACAACAGCAACAACAACAACAACAACAACAACAACAACAA
>JADRCD010219724.1:0-10960 GCA_019843815.1 Montemys delectorum
CACACACATACACACACATATACACATATACACACAGACATACACACACGCACACATACATACACATACATACACACACATACATGCACACACACATACACATACACACATACATGCGCACACACACACATACACACACACACACACACACTTAGGAAGAACTTTATAAAGTGTATATATATTTTTCACTTCTCGACCTTTCCAATCTTCCCTCATTTCAACAAATGCACTTGACCTTTGTCCTACAAAACTTCACGTGGTAAAAATGGATGAGCAAGTAGTTTTAATAATGTTTAATAACTACATAAAAAGCAACCAAATTCTCAGCAAGACATGGGGAAGGGAGTCTAGTTGGCCTGAGCATGGCAAACATGGCTCAGGCAAGCCTTTCCTTCTCCCCCATTTTCCTCTGCTTTGCTAAAAACTGTTAGATTACATTCCTTTTATTTATTTATTTATTTATTTATTTATTTATTTAAAGATTTGTTTATTTTTTTATATAAGTACACTGTAGTTGTTTTCAGACACACCAGAAGAGGGCACCAGATCCCATTGCAGATGGTTGTGAGCCACCATGTGGTTGCTGGGAATTGAACTCGGGACCTCTGGAAATGCAGTCAGTGCTTTTAACTGCTGAGCCATCTCTCCAGCCCTAGACTACATTCCTAACGCTAGCCACCAAGGTCCATTCCCTTATCTGGCCACTTCTTCCCCCTGAGGCTGGACCACATCCAGTTGTCAAAGTATCGAAGTCCAGCCATCAAAAGCCCCCTTTGGCTGCCCTAATTAACTTGTCCAATTAAAATTAAACACCTCATTCTAACACAGGTTTCCCCTTTACCTTTATAACTCTCCATGTCCCTGTCTCCCCTCTATCCAGAGTTAGTCCTTTGTCACATCCCCTACCCTATTCAAAACCCTCATGCACATCCCACCACTACCACAACACCTAAAAAATATCCCTTCCCATCCCTTCTTCCCTTCCCCTTCTTCATCCTCTATCTCCTGTCTTTGTCTCTTATTCCCTGCCCTTTGTCCCTCTGGGGTAAATAAATCTCCTTTGTGCTAAGAACTTGGGCTTGGGGTGTCTGAAACCAAAAGCAATACTGGTTCCTTTACATGGTAGCACATGCCTTAAATCCTAGCACTAGGGGCAGAGGTAGGTAGATTTTTGTGAGTTCAAGCCCAGCCTGGTCTACAGAGTGAGTTTTAGGACAGCCAGGGCTATACAGAGAAACCCTGTCTTGAAACAAAACAAACAAAAACAAGGAACCAAAATCTTTTCGTGTTTCTCTGTGACCTAAATATAAAAGAATTTATCCTTCGGGAATGCTCAGAACTGACACACTTGCCTGGCCCTCGACATCACACTTCACCTTGGAGGTGCAGAATGGCTTGTTGTGAGCCCCATGGGTCTCTCCAGCCTGGGCCCTGACTGATGTGGTTTTCCAGGCATTTACCTCCTATCTTAGTTTTACTGCTATGAACAGACATCATGGCCAAGGCAGTCTTATAAAGGGCAACATTTAATTGGGGCTGGCTTACAGGTCCAGAGGTTCAGTCCATTATCATCAAGGGTGGAGCATGGCAGCATCCAGGCAGGCCTGGTGCAAGAGGAGCTGAGAGTTCTACATCTTCATATGAAGGCTGCTAGCCGAATACTGACTTCCAGGCAGCTAGGATGAGGGTCTTAAAGTCCACGTCCACAGTGACACATCCACTCTAGAAAGGTCACACCTACTCCCACAGGGCCACACCTTCTAATAGTGCCACTCCCTGGGCTGAGCATATACAAACCATCACATCCCCATCCACCTTGCCTGCTCCTCGCTCCCTTTCTCCCAGATCTTCTGGAGCCAGGCCGGCTGGATGGCAGCGTCCTCTGTGTGGAATGCCCTCATCTCCTCATGACTGTAGAAGAAACTACCAACCCCACTTTCATTCGCTGTCTCACAGAAAAGCAAGCACGGTCATCCACTCTATAACCCCAGCACTTGGTGCAGGAAGGTTGTAGGTTCTGGGCCAGCCCAGAGAGCACACCAAGCAGAGGGCCAGCTTGGACCCTGCCTCAAAGGAAAAACTAAAAAAGAAAGAAAAATTAGCCCATTGTATTGGTTGGTTTTTGTGTCAGCTTGATACAGGCTGGAGTTATGACAGAGAGAGGAGCCTCCCCCTTGAGGAAGTGCCTCCATGAGACCCAGCTGTGGGGCATTTTCTCATTTAGTGATCAAGGGGGGGGGGGCCCTTGTAGGTGGTGCCATCCCTGGGCTGGTAGTCCTGGGTTCTATAAGAAAGCAAGCTGAGCAAGCCAGGGGAAGCAAGCCAGTAAGGAACATCCCTCCATGGCCTCTGCGTCAGCTCCTGCTTCCTGACCTGCTTGAGTTCCAGTCCTGACTTCCTTTGGTGATCAACAGCCATGTGGAAGTGTAAGCTGAATAGACCCTTTCCTCCTCAACTTGCTTTGGGGTCATGGTGTTTATGCAGGAATAGTAACCCTGACTAAGACACCCATCCATTCAAATAATTCCTAAACTTACTGCAAGAACTGAGTAAGTCACTGAAAAAAGAGTAACCTTCATTTAAGCTGAAAAGCAATCTTCTCCACTTTTCCAGTACATTTCATAAGATGAAGAACCGGCACATGCCAACCTCTGACAGGGTCCACTCCCCTGTTTATACAAAACCATATAGCCTTTTTTTATTTATTACATTTGTGATTTTTTTTTTAAGGTTATTTTTTATTTTTTTTTTACTTTTAACTTTTTTTTTTTTTTTTTGTCAAAAAACAATATTGAGTCAAAAGTTAAGGAAGAGCATATTGTGTGGCAACATTTGTCCTCCAAACATCGAGGACCCATCTCCTCCGCCTTGCATAAACACAAGAGTTGTTAACAGTGAAACCCTGGGAGAGCTACAGTCCCTTGATTATTGTTAATTCAGCGCCAATTTAAGATGCAGCCACTTCCTCCACGGAGGAGATTGGGAAGGAAATGAAATAATTCTGCTTTGTGAACAAAAAAACATCAGCCAAAGCAAGATGAGGTTTTTCTTAATGACCTAAAAATAAGCGGTTTGTTTTGTTTTGCTTTCTAAAAGAGGAAGGCATTTAAAAAGGCGGCAACCCAGCACAGTGTTTTCCCCAGAGATGGTAATTAGAAATGAATTAGAGCTTCCGACAGAGTGGAAACAAGAAGGACTCTGTTTCCATCTCACACAAGCTATGGCCTGGCGGCTGAACCTCCATTAAGCGTTATTTCCCAGCAGGACCCTACACATGGAGGCGCTTCACAGCCCTTGTTCATCTGGGATTTGAGATGCTGTGGTGACTGTTGTCACTGATCCAAGGAGAACTGGTCACCTTCTATCTAAACCAACTTCAGCATCAAAACAGTGTTTCCACCTTATCTTCTTTGGTCCCCTTTGAAGTAAGTATTACAGCTTTCCTGGAGACTTCTCTAAGATCTCCCTGAGACTCCATCTGTGCCCTTTAAAGTAGACTCACTTCTGGTAATGTTTCACTCTGGACATCACATTTAAAAATGTGTCCAGGGCTCAGCGGGTGAAGGAACCTGCCTCCAAGCTTGATGAGCTGCATGCAATCCAGGACGAGTGTGGTGGAGGGGAAGAGCTAACTCCAACTAGTTGTCCTTGCCACAGTGTATATTTTGTTTTAAAAAGAATTCATCCGGGCTGGAGAGATGGCTCAGCAGTTAAGAGCACTGACTGCTCTTCCAGAGGTCTTGAGTTCAATTCCCAGCAACCACATGGCAGCTTACATCTATCTGCAACGGGATTCGATGCTCTCTTCTGGTGTGTCTGAAGACAGCAACAGTGTACTCACATACATTAAATAAAATAAATAAATATTTAAAAAAAATTCATCCAAACAGGAGAAGCACTTCATATGAATAAAGATGTATATGACCTTGCCACAATGTGTGTGTGTGAAATATATATATATATATATATATATATATGCACTAATTCATCCAAACTGGAGAAGCACGTCACGTGAATAAACATATATATGAAAAACTGAGACACACAACCTTCTTGGGATATTTTCCCTTTCCATCCCATATCATGCTCTCCACTCCATCTTGTAGCCATTGGTCCCTCCAGCCTTGGCTAGTCCCCCAGAGACAGTGTGGAAGAGATTAGACGCCTTAGAGGATCCAGCTAGTCCCCCAGAAACAGCATGGAAGAGATTGGACACCTTAGAGGATGCCACTGTCCAGCATGGCCGGCTTGGTAAGAGAAACCCTTCCAGGCTCCAATACTGAAAACCCCAGCAGTGTCAGCAGAATGAGAATGTAAACAAAGAAAATATCCAATAAAAGAACAAAGTAAAAAATAAATAAATAAAATTTTTAAAAAAGAATATATAAATCATGAATGAATAAATTTAATGACTTTCCATGGAGTACATATTTTTAAATTAAAATTTTATACGTTAACAAAAGAGAGAAAGTTGGACATTAGAAAGAGAAAAAATAAACCAAGGCCAACTAAAGGATCAGCTAAAGCACATAGCTGAGAAAGAAAAACACAGAAATAGCAAGTTGAAAAAGAAGCGAATGACGGGGCAGACCCCAAGACCCTGGGTTATGCAGGAAGGCAGAAAAGTAGAGGTTCAGGGAGGGAGTGCAGGCAGGGCAAAGGGGGGGGGGGGCTTCGATTCACAGCTCCAAACTCAAAGGCCTTGATCTTACATCCAAAGAGATAGTACCTTGCTATTCATGAATACATTTTTTAAAACATTGCCTTTTAATTAACATACAACAAAAAATAAATCAAAATAAAATAGTTAACATACAACAAACACAAAACCAATATGTCAGACCAACACCAGTAATTTCTTGATAGTGGCAATGGGGCAATGTGTTCCCAGGGGGCTGCACCGGGAGACCCTGCTTGGCCACCATTTGTGTGTCTTTATGCTTTCCCATATAGGACCTCTTAGTTTCTAAGTTTAGAATTGGCTTCTAAACTTCCAAAAACAGCCAAAATGGCTCCTCAGA
Organism: Montemys delectorum; assembly: GCA_019843815.1. Classification (NCBI taxonomy): domain Eukaryota; kingdom Metazoa; phylum Chordata; class Mammalia; order Rodentia; family Muridae; genus Montemys; species Montemys delectorum. Next base: position 5,022 of record JADRCD010219724.1, read on the forward strand.
CTCAGAAAGCGAGACATAAGGTTTATAGTGAGCCAGGTACGAAAAGCCAGAAAAAGGGGTCGGGGAGACGGCTCAGCAGTTAGAAGCAGGTATTCAGAGGACCCACGTTTGATTTCCAGCGCCCACACGGGAGACTGAAGACCACCCGGAACTCCAGCCGCAGGGAAGCCGATGTCTCTGGCTTCTGGCACCTGCACTTACAAGCACGTAACTTCCCATGTATGTGACTTAAATAAAATAAATATTTTAAAGGAGTCAGGGAAGAGAATAGCACGGACATAGTAGTTCAGAGGGCAGTGGCTGCCCTCTGAGCCACTGCCCTCTGAACAGTTTTTCAGGCAGTTGCTGAGGAGAATGCTTTCACGTGGTCGTGGGGGATGCTGCTTCCGGTGTCGTTGATATCCATCTCACGTAGCCATTTTAAGTCATGCGTTTAAAACACAGAACGACCCCTGTATGACAGCCAAGTGAACCACCATTTCCATTAAAGGTCCCAAGGCCGGAGGAGAGGTTTCATTAAAATTATCTTAATAATCTCTTTACGGTATCTCATGCCTATAATCCGCAGCGGTCGGGAAATTGGGGCAGGAGGATCACAGCCCGCTTGGGCTACATCATGAAACCCTGTCTCAAAAAATAAATCTGTACGCCAGGCATTAGGCTAAGAGACACCTTGGTGGTGGTGGTCTTCTATCAGTCGGGGGCAAAGCAGATGGCAGCCCTTTGCTCATCCTAGCCTGATGCCTGGCTTGGTGGCCAAAGCAGTCTTATGCCTGGGACTCATAATACCACGCAGCCTGGAAGGAGGATGGAGGATGGAGGGGCCTGCCAGCCCTGTGCTCAGCCTGCAGCTGGAGTCACCATAATGTGCATGTGGTACTCAGATGGGGGAGAAACTAGAGTGGAGCAGCTTGATCAATATGAAGAGAGACGGAACAGGAGACTCAAAAGTAGAGAGGAGTAGACTCTTGTGAGTGGCCAGCCCTGCCACCGGATGCCATGGTGAGGTGTTAGCCTGAGCTGCCACTGAAGGCCATGTCTGAGTTCATGACTTCAAAGTAGCAGGAGTCAGCGTTGATGTCCACGGCTTATATTACCACTAGAGAACTGGTCCGGCAGTCTCCAGGAACACCTGGCTATCCAGGGGTCTGTGTAGAACTGGCCCTGACCCTTACTGGACGTGGCTCTCGGGAGACCTGACCCCAGCTGGCTCTGTGCTTCATCCAGGCAATGCAGTAGAGCTGGCCCTGGTCAAGGAACGAGGTGAGCCCGCTCCAAGGGTGTGACCACAGGAGAGCTATCCCAGCCCCACACAGGCTGCAGCACTTGGGAGAGTGGGTCCCATGCCTTGACTGGGCAGCACAGTGGAGCTGGCTCCGGGTGCACGGGTACAGGTGAGGCAGGCCCCCCTCCCTGCCACCACCCCCCGCCCCCTGCCCCCATCCTTTGCCACCACTGCCCAGCTCTCTGATATTATCATATTAAAAAGCCAGCTGCACCGGGCAGTGGTGGCGCATGCCTTTAATCCCAGCACTTGGGACGCAGAGGCAGGTGGATTTCTGAGTTCGAGGCCAGCCTGGTCTTACAGAGTGAGTTCCAGGACGGCCAGGGCTACACAGAGAAACCATGTCTCGAAAAAAAAAACAGAACAAAATAAAAAAGCCAGCTGCATGGCAAACAGTCAAGCAATCCTCCATACCAAAGGGCAACCCTAAGAGACTGATTAGCTTCATCTTGCTGCTGATTGGCTCATACTGGAACGTGTATTTTTGCATAATAAAGAGCTGAAGGTAGAAGCTGGGGCAGGAAGTGTGGGGGCAGGACTTCCAGACAAGCGAAGACTCAAGAGAAGTAGGAGATAGATCCTGGGAGAGAGCAGAAAGCAGGCAGTGAGGGCCACGAGGAAAGACGGAATGATGGAAAAGTCAGGATGTTTAGATAGATAGCTGAGATATTACCCCACAAAAAGGCTAACAGCTTTAAACTATATAGATGCCTCTGTGTCTTAATTAAATCTCCAGCGGGAATCTACGAAAGCCCCATAGTAGGGAAGGTGGCAAGTGTTAGCGTCACCTAAAGCCTGCGCCTATGTATGGGCGGGTCCACAGACCTGTTGCCAGGGCAACAGCTACCATATTCCCAAAATCCCTAGGGCTCACCTCCCACCTGGGCCATATGTCACAACCTATATATATGTGTAGAACATTCCTCCATTTCTTTCTCTCTCCCACTCCTCTCTTTCCGCGCCACTTACCACCCCCCCCTCAATTAAACCTCTTACGCGTGGAACTGTTTGGGCCTAGTGTGTGGTACTTTCTGATGCGAACGCCTCTCCGAACAGATCAGCAAGGGCAAAGGGTAGATATTAGAGGACAGGGAGATAGTGGGACTGGAGTACAAAACGTGAAACTCACAAAGGATCAAAAAAAAAAAAAAAAAGGTTTTCTTTAACATAAATAAATAAATAAGTCACCAACTTGGAAATTTAGGGAGGGCCTTATGATGCTAGTGACCACAGCACTTGACGAATAGAACTGAGCCCCACCCCATTATCTGCGGAGGAATCTTTGCCCTTGTGCTCTTTGTCCAAAATTCTGAAAAGATGGCTGCCTTCCTGAGGTTTCCCTACAGCAATGGCTAACCCTGCTGGCCCCTCAGCTGTCTCCCAATGGAGGCAGCAACTTTTTAACTCTTTGGATTCCTCTTGAGAACTGTGGGTTAAAAGAAGAAATAAGCAAGAAGGCATACTCCTGCCTTTGTCTTCAGCCAGGACAAGCCTGGCAGGCTTCCATTTACCCACAGTGGGCCCCCTTTCTGTTGTCCTCGTGAGAGGTCCTGAGCCAATTAACCCACTCTCTTTGTCTGGGCTGACCAATGTAAAATGGGGGGACTACCCATTCCAAACCACCAAAACCACTTAAAACCCTCAGCCTGCTTGGGAAAGTATGTTTTCGTTTTCAAATCCCCTTTCCATGGGCTAGGAAGTCTTTTGCGCTGTGTGGCTTGGTGAGTGGGTGCTTCTTCTCGTTCAGTAAAATCTGTTATCTGTTGCTGCTGGCTCTAGCTGAGATTTTTCCTGCCTTTTACTTAATTCTTTGATCAGCAGAGAAAGCAAACTCCATCAAGACCCCCAGATAGTAACGATTTTGCATTTGTCTTGATTTCTATACTGGGTTTGTAGGTTCTGATTCAAGCAGTGCTAGTTCATTTCTGGTTTTCGCTTGATCCTCTCCAGGCACAGGAAGATTTGAGAGAGTCCTCTAGCCACAGTATTACTCTTTTTACCTACCCATAATTGAGTGAGCAATAGACCTGGAAAAGACTGCAAAGGTCGGTGGTGGGCATCCACAGCCATTCTCATTCATGCAGAGTAAGATTAAACAAAAGGTCTTGAAAAAGAACTTGTTTTTGTTTATCATGAGACAGATGTACAAAAATATCTCAGACCGTAAGAACAGGAACTCGGTAGAAACCAAGCAGGATGAAGTAAGCATCAACCGGCCATGAGTCAGAGCTGACCACGCAGCCATGCAGCTTGTGGACACCAACCAAGTCCTTCCTAACAGTCCCTCCTGTATTGAAGTTATTTTTTTTATAATAATCTCTATTTCCTTAGCTCAATCATTGCAATGGCTTCTCTGTGCTGATTTGACAGAAGGGAGAGTCATTTCGGAAGAGGGAACTTCAACTGAGAGAATATCCCCACCAGGTAGCATTGTGGACAAACCACAAATACGTCTTTTTTTTTTTTTAAAGATAAGGTTATTGTTTAGTATTGTTTTGTTTGTATGAGACAGGGAAATGGAGCATCCCCAGATCTGCTTCGGACATAGAGAGACCATAGAGGTTTCTTTGACCCAGACAGTGGTTGCCTTCTATGCTGTATTTGGGCTAACTGTAGCACACTTTCTCCTAAGTAGACACAACGAAATTAATAGGACTGAAATGATCGTCTCCCTGCCTTTCTCCCTCTCTCCATTCCTTTCTCTCCCTCTCTCCCTCTCTCCCTCTCTCTCTCTTAGCTTGAAGAGTTATAGAAAGGGGGTTGCCCTGGTTACCATTAAGTCAACCTAACCTCATATCCTTTCACAAGTATAAGATTAATTCAAAGTGATTCTGATTATACCCCAGCCCTGATCAAACCTAATTACAATTAGATGCAGGGTCTCCATCCTGGCTGTGTCTAGGTAATGGAGCCTATACTCTAGCCGACTGTGTTCTGTTAATGAATAGGAGCGGTGAGAGGCTTACACATTGTCTCCGATGACCACTCCTGCCTCACGGGAGCAAACCGCATTGATCAACACACTAAGACAGTCATTATCTATCATTCTGCTCATAATTAGCAAACACCTGGCACCCTGGCGGACGGGAGCGATCTGCTCCCTACTTCTACAGTACGACGTGTCTGTTTCCTTTCATTAAAGGAAGAGGCTTCTGAGCCGGGCTGGGGGAGGCTTAGAGAGTCTGTTGCTGTTTTTAAGTCTCTTTGTTGTTTGCAAGCAGAGATAATGACAGAGCCCTTACAAAGATTAGGCACAGGCACGGGTTAGGGAAAGCTCGACTTCTAGATATTGTCTTTTTACTTTCAAAAGAACTTGGCAGACCAAGTTACTCCCAGGTCTGGTATGTTTCCAGATGAACAAGACCAGGAGGACCCACAAAGACCAAAAATGGCTACATTGCCATCTTCCCTGCAACAAAAGACCAAAAACAAAAAAAACAAAAAAACAAAAAACAAAAAACAAAAAAACAAAAAAAAAACAACCTAATCACATTTTTGATAACCTGCCTATGACTTTCAGCTGGCTTTCCTGACTTTCAGGCTTATTTACGGTACTGGCCCCACTTCAAGAGATAGCGTAATTTGCCTTGTTGTTGTTGGTTGTTGTTGTTGATGATGATGGTGATTTTTAATCTTGCATAACTTAGTTCACTCACGATCATTCTGTTGCAGGAAAGAGAAGTTTATTAAAGATCAGCATGGGCCCTCCAGGACAGAAGGTGCTGCTCCCTCAATGCTGCTGGGTTCGTTTTGTACGTGGAAACTCAGCGCTTCGGGGCATGGTTTGACCAGTCTGATGCCTCTAAACTCAGCTTAGACTGGGGTTCTTGGCAGCCCCCTCAAAGTCAACTTTCCACCCCAGTCACCAAAAGACAAACAGGAACCAGACACAATCTGGATTAACTTCAGAAAGCAGCATATCAGATGCGCAGGTTCCCAACTAGAAACACACACCTGAGAGCTAACCACACTTCACACTGATCAGCCGCTGACCCCAGGTGCTGGCGTGAATGTGATCTCAGCCTTCTGTCCTGGCATCAGAAATGGACCCCTGAGCACTGCAAATACGTAAGCCAGGAAAGCCAAGGCCTTCCTATGGGAAAGAGGAAGAGGAGGAGGAAGAGGAGAGGCAAGAGGAGGGAGAAGAGGAGAAAGAGAACAAACAAAAAGATTGATTTTTCACCAGGCAAATGTTAACAGTGGCTAGAGTTCTCCAATAATTTTCCATTGTCACAACAAAATTCCTGAGATGAGTTGTCTTAATGAAAGATTATTTGAGGTCACATTTTCTAGGCCTGTGATAGGGGAGAGAAATCACAGCAGGAGGAAAGAGCTGAGGAAAGCAACTCACTCTGGCAAGCATGGAGCAAAGAGGGTGGGAGTGGGAGGGAAGAACACATGGACCTTTGCTTGGTTGTTCTTCTTATACTGTTCAGGACCCCCTGCCTAGGGAGTGGCACCACCCACAATGGGCTGTGTCTTCCGACACAAATTGATAATTATGATGATCGCACACAGACAGGCCCAAAGGCCAATGTGATCTGATTAATTTCTCATTAGGACTCTCTTCCCAGGGGATTCTAGAGGAGGAAGGAGAGGAAGAAGGAGAGAGAGAGAGAGAGAGAGAGAGAGAGAGAGAGAGAGAGAGAGAGAG